>CAUYRT010102468.1:0-30446 GCA_963574885.1 Lepilemur ruficaudatus
TTTTTTTTAGTAGAGACGGGGTCTCGCTCTTGCTCAAGCTGGTTTTGAACTCCTGACCTTGAGCAATCCTCCCGCCTCCTCGGCCTCCCAGAGTGCTAGGATTACAGGCGTGAGCCACCACGCCTGGCCTGTTCCTACTTCACTCTTTATTTTCATCACTTTCCCAAGAAAATTGATCAGTTAATGAAGGCTGGCTTGTCTGACCTCAGAATATCTATATTATTCAGTGATGTATTTTTCTGGTCCCTTGGAGTGTAGTGTAAATGTTGCAAAGTAATGGCAGTGATGTGATGTAAGTCTAGTGGAATAAAGATCAAAGAGAACTACAAGTCCCACCACAAATTGTATTTCAGTGAAAGGGATTCTTGTTAACTGCTTATAAAACTAAAAAAAGTTTATGAACATGGGCAACCATTATTAAACTGACCTTATGCCCATACTGATATTAAATCGTGCGCCAGATTCTAGAAAGAGTTACCCTCTGGCAAGAGCACTGCTTGTAACCTAGGCTTGTAAGCATAGTTGACTGCATTAGATGTCTAGTGTGTACACAAAAGCATGATTTTTATTCCTTCCCTTATAACCAAAGTAGAATTCAGACCTGCTCTGAGAAATTCGACAAGTATTTTATATTATTTATTTCAGTGCAGTTTTAGATTACAATAAGATACAATTCCCAAAGAGTGGTAATTTTTCACAAAGTATGGAACTGTCGTAGTCTAGAACAGTGTATCAATATACTTTCTACATGAAGCATAATTAGGAAATCTCTATATATGGTGGCAAATTTGGTTTGGTAAACCAAAAACTCATGCTGAGCACTGGACGTTGTCCAATGTTTAATTCATATGATTCATTCTGAGTTTCTGACTGAGATCATTCTTTCCAATTATGTGCATTTCTCTTGAGACCCATAAAATACGCAGCTAACTTAATTTCATTCTTCCTTCCTTTCTTGAAAAAGGAGAAATCATTCAGATCAGTTTTCAAATTGCCTTATAGACTACAATTCTGAAATATTTTTAAAGGGACTCCTTTGTCCCAGAAGTGCTCTAACACAGTAGCTACAAGTGACATGTGACTATTGAAAGATTGAAATGTGGTTGTTCCAAATCGAGAGGTACTGCAAGTATAAAATGCACAGCAGAAATCAAAGACTTAGATGAAAAAATATAAAATACCCATAATTTTTGCAGTGATTACATGTTGAAATTTAAAATTGTGAACATATTGGTTGAAACAAAATACATTGTTAAAATGAATTTCATCTGTTTCTATTTACTTCTTTTAATGTTGCTACTAGAAAATTTAAAATTTACTTGTAGTGACTAAATTTGTGGCTTGTATGATATTTCTGTTACATAGTAGTGTTTTAAAGAGATACTCTGTTCAGCCCTGAAATTAATTTCAAATACCTTCCTGGAATAAGGTGCCAACTTAGGGGTTTCCTTGAATTTCAACTTCTAAAAGCCAGCAAGGATGAGAAATAGCTTCTGCTTTGGAAAAAAATATTCACTTCCCAACTCCAATACACCAATTACACATTATTTAGGAGCTACTAATCTCCTATTTTAAATGCAAATTGAAGAAATTAGGTCAGGGTCATTCCCATCTTATGTCAATTATATAATCAGATAATTAGATGACTCTTTCCTTAAAACCTAGCCAAGACAAATTAGTTCTCAGAGAACCACAGGACCCCTTTTGTAATGTGATTCATGAATTACAGACTAAATTAAAATTTCACCTTCTGTTGAAGAGTAGAAAGCATGTGAAAGTTCTGTGTGAGACCTTAGAGTAATTAAAAATTCATAAGCTTTGAAATAAATATGCAGAATAAAATCATTGTGTTTTACAAAACAAAATTTGAAATTGGCTTTGTAAATTCTGCATAAGATAATGAAAGCCAAGTTTCTCACTATCGGAGAAAGGAATAAATTGTAAATAAACCAAGGGGGAATTTCAGAATAAATCCTGTGGTGCCAGATAGGAATCAGAGGTATCAGTATAAATCATGTTTTAAATATAAATATAGGCCAGGCATGGTGGCTCACACCTGTAATCACACAACTTTGGGAGGCTGAGGCAGGAAGATCACTAAGGCCAAGAGTTTGAAACCAGTCTGGCAACATAGTGAAACCCGAGTCTCTACAAAAAAAAAAAAAAAAATTAGCCAGGTGTGGTGGTACATACCTGTAATCCCAACTACTTGGGAGGCTGAGGCAGGAGGATGGCTGGAACCCAGGAATTTGAGGCTGCAGTGAACTGTGATCCCACCACTGCACTCCAGCCTGGGCAACAGAATAAGGCCCTGTCTCTAAAAAAATTAAAATAAAAAATATATATTTATTAGATAGAAATATATTATTAAAATATATATTAATATTTATTTATATCACATATTTAAATATATGCATATATGATATATATATACATACAGGTACGTACAGAAATATAGATAAGTATGTATACGTGGGTCAGGATACATACATGTATTTCTTAGCTCAGTTGCCTGAGAAAGCCTAAATGAATACACTTAGTGCTCAGCTCTTGGTTTTTATTTTATTTCTATTTTTTAATTTTTATTTATTTATTTTTAAGACAGAGTCTCACTCTCTTGCTGGGGCTAGAGTGCCGTGGCATCAGCCTAGCTCACAGCAACCTCAAACTCCTGGGCTCAAGCGATCCTTCTGCCTCAGCCTCCCAAGTAGCTGACACTACAGGCATGTGCCACCATGCCCAGCTAAATTTTTCTATATATTTTTAGTTGTCCAGCTAATTTCTTTCTATTTTTAGTAGTGACGGGGTCTCGCTCTTGCTCAGGCTGGTCTTGAACTCCTGCGCTCAAATAATCAACCCACCTCAGCCTCCCAGAGTACTAGGATTACAGGCGTGAGCCACCACACCCGGCCAGCTCTTGGTTTTTAAATATTACACTCCAGTAAAAGAAACCAGGGCTCTTTCCAGGTCTATAGCAGGGAAAATACAAGATGAGCCTGAAGGATCTTGTGGTGCTAGAAAGTAAGGAATTGCTCAAAACACAGAAGGATGGGGTGTGTCAAAGGGACACAGGAGCCAACCTGGGAGAGCTCTCAATGGCCACAGCTGGAACCATTTGAGATTTGAGCAACAAAATAAATAACAATAGTACATCAACCCTTCTGTATCTACAGGTTCCTCAAGATTCAACCAACCAGTGGATCAAAAACATTAGGGAAAAAAACAATTAAAAATAACAATACAACAATAAAAATAATACAAACAAAACACACAGGTTAACAACCATTTACATAGCATCTACATTGCATCAGGTATTATAAATAATCTAGAGATGCTTTAAAGTATATAGGAAGATGGCAGAGGTTATATGCTAATATTATATCATTTTATATCAAGGACTTGAGCATCCTGGGATTTTGGTATCTTGGGTGGGCGAGGAAGAGAACCACTCCCCAGTGGACACCAAGGGAGAACTATATTGGGTTATAACTCAAAGGATAAAGTAAATACCCATGAGTCCCTTGGGTGAATAAAAAAGACACGGGGGCGTAAGGACAACTCTTCCATACAGAAGAATTCCAATTATTAATAATACACTTGCTAGGAGTGAGGGATATACAAAACATCACCATTAGAATGCCAAAATTAGTAATTGCTTAGGCAAGACTAAACAATGAATGCTAGACCTAGTGGACAACAGCTTAGGAAGAAACAGAATATTGCATAGCTTAAAGTATCTCCCCCCAAGTATGTGTTGACTACAAGGAATAATAGTGACTTTACTCTGGAGATGTCTGGCAGATACCACCTTAACGAGGGGACCGATGTTGGTAACACCAGTGATAAGACACGTCAGTGTCAGTGCTGCGTACCCCGGGTGTGACGCACTGCGGGAGGGCACTCCACTTGAGGTATCCCTCCCCGAAATCCATGGCTTCTACCTAATCATGAGAAAACCTCAGACAACTCAAACTGAGGGACATTTGACAAAGTACCAAGTGTCGAGGATCATGGATTGAATCTTGAAACAGAGGAAGGACAAGGAAGGAAAGGGGAAAGCTGACTGGGGTCTGGAGTACAGTTGGTGACACCGTATCAAGACTAATTTCTTAGTTCTGACAATTGCACCAACGTCATGTTAACACTGGGGGGAGCTGTGTGAGGGGTGTGTGGGTGCTTGCTGTTCTGTCTTTGCAACTGCTCTGTAAGTCTAAAATGATCTCAAAATGAAAAGTTAACACGTCTGCATGATGTTTACCGAGCAGGTAAGATTGCATGATTCCAAGGGGGAGGCTCACCCACTGCACTCAGGATGAGCTGATCCCGAATGGCCGATCCACCAGACGTAGAAAACCTGAGTGTGTCATTTGTGATAGAAGAGTACATGTTTTCCCCTTATCCGTAGTTTTACTTTCTGTAGTTTCAATTTCCATGGTCAACTTGGTCCGAAAATATTAAGTGGAAAATTCCAAAAATAAACTATTCATAAGTTTTAAATTACTCACTGCTCTGAGTAGTGTGATAAAATCTTGTTCCATCCTGCTCTGTCCTGCCTGGGACGTGAATCCTCCCTTTGTCCCGTGTGTCCACACTGTAGATGTTACCTGCTTGTTAGCGCCTTAGAGCTGTCTTGGCCATCAGATTGACTGTTGTGATAATTCAGTGCTTGTGTTCAAGTAACTGTTATTTTACCATTAATGTCCCCAAAGCCCAAGACTGGTGATGCTGGCAATTCGAATATGCCAAAGAGAAGCTGTAAAGTGCTTCCTTTAAGTGAAAACGTAAAAAGTTCTTGACTTAGTAAGGAAAGAAAAAAATTATATACTGAGGTTACTAAGATCTAAAGTTAAGAATGGATCTTCTATCCATGAAATTATAAAGAAGGAAAAAGAAATTCATGCTAGTTTTGCTGTCAAAACTCCAACTGCAAAGGTTACAGCCATAGTGCATAATAAGTGCTTAGTGTTTTTACTCTCCTACGGCTTTTCTGACTCCTCCAAATATTTCCAGCCCTTTAGTAATTGCCTTGTGTATTTCTCTGATGGTCTGGCTAATACTATCCTTCTCCCCAGTTAGTTTATTAGATCTCTGATTCATAAAACCTCAGGTTTCTTATAGTTAAATCCATCTGTCTTACTGCATATTGGATGCACCACAAACCCCTCAAATGTGGTACACGTCATACGAGATGTACCATTTGCTACTCCCTCCCCGCCTTTTCAGATCTGCCCACACCATGCAACCACTTGGGCGAGTGAGAAGCCTGTAAGTCATTTTACACTCTTCCTCTCCTTCGCTGAATTTGTCCCTCATGCTTATTCCATTCCATCAATGTTTTGTACCAGCTCTTGTCATCAATCCTCCTCTCCAGTGGCCAGAGTCATTCTCCCACTCCCGCCCATCCGTGAAGCTCACCTGGACTTCCATGACTGCCTACTAACAGGTCTCCCGGCTCACTTTCACTTCCTTCTACACTCGGGAACTATGAGACTTTTTTCTTTAGCATTTTTTTTGGTTTTGGTTTATATTTTTTTTTGTTGTTTATTATGAAAACACTGCTTATTTACTGCAGAAAAGTGTTTAATAATAGATTCGCAACATAGTCCTCTCAGATAAAAATTTCATCAAGGATATAAAAGATCTAAATGAACAATCTTGTCCGAAGGGACATATATGGAAGGCTGCATCCAACAATTAGAAAACATGTTTTTTCTGAGTCATCCTCAAGCGATAATTAGAGAATATATTTTTGGAAAATTTACAAAAATTGATCATGTCCATAAAGAAAACTTCAACAATCTTCACAGAATAAGCATTATTCAAAACGAGATCTCTGACTACAACACACTTAAGTTAGACATAAAAATAAGACAAAGAAATAATACCACATGGTTCCATTTACATTAGGTACTTAGAGTAGTCAAATTCATAGAAACGGAAAGTAGAATGGGGGTTGCCGAAGGCTGAGGGAGAGGGGCACGGGGAGATGTTTAATGGGTACAGAGTTTCAGCTCAGTAAGATGAAAAGAGTTCTGAAGACTGGTTGCACAACACTGTGCAACACCACTGGACTCTACACTTAAAAATGGTTAAAATCATAAATTTTATGTATATTCTACTACAATTAAAAACCTTTAAAAAATCAACTCTAGACAAAGGATTAGATGTCAACAATAAACCTTTAAAGCTCTTAAAATACACAGAGGACTATCTTTTAAAACGAGGTAGAGAAGGAATTTTTTGAAAAAGACTCCTAAGACATTAAATACTAAAGAAAAAAACTGATAAATTTGTAGTAAGATTTTTTTGTTTGTTTATCAAAGACACTTTAAAGGAAGTAAATAAGTTACATATTGGAAGAAAATATTAACAATAAACATAACTGATAAAAGCATCATATCAAGAATATAAAGATCTTTCAGATCAATAACAAAAACACAAACAAATAATAAAATATAGGCAAAAGACGTGAGCAGATTCATCACAGAAACGAAACACATAAGGCCCACAAATACATGTAGAGATAGTCATGTCATTACTGATCTGGAAATTGAGGTGTATATTTTATACCCATCTGATTAGCAAAAGGAAAGGTGATACCACCAAGGGTTGGAGAGGCTATCTACCTGAAAGATCTCTTATATTTTGCTGGTGGGAGTGTAATCTGGTGCAAAACTTTAGAAACTGTTTGGCCTTATCTTCCTTCTGTCCACCCCAAGATATATATATATATGTGAGAGAGAGATTCATACTTATATACAACAGGAAACATGTTCAGTATGTTCTTAGGAAAACTATTCACAATAGCAAAAACCTAGAAACAATTGAAATCCCCACCAGTAGGAGAATGGTTAAAAATTGCAGTATATTCACATTGTAGTTAAACAAATTAACCATGGCAACATAGAATAATGTCAAAAAATCCTAGCAATATAATAGTAACTGAAAAAGTAAGCCTTAACAGATTTTATATATTATGTACATATATATTATATATATCCTTTTTATAAAATGAAGCCAAACTAAAATTGTTTATATATATACACACACACCTTGCTTGCAAATATGTGTGTGTGTATATACATATTCAGGAATACATATATATACAATAAAACTATATACAGTTGACTTCTGAACAATGCAGGTGTTAGGGGCACTGACCTCATGCAGTCAAAAATCCATGTATAACTTTTGACTCCCCAAAAACTTAGCTACTAATAGCCTACTGTTGACTGGAAGCCTTCCCAATAACATAAACAGTCAAATAACACATATTTTATATGTTATATGTATTAATGCTATATTCTTACAACAAAGTAAAGTAGAGAATAGGAAATGTTAAGAAAATCATAAGGAAGAGAAAATACATTCACTGTTCATAAAGTGGAAGTGGACCGTCATAAAGGTCTTCATCCTCGTTGTCTTCCCATTGAGTAGGCTGAGGAGGAGGAGGTAGAGGATGTCGCAGGGGTGGCAGAGGCAGAAGAGGTGGAGGATGTGGAAGGAGAGGCAGGAGAGGCAGACATACTTGGGTAACTTTTATTGAAAAAAAAATTGCATGTAAGTAGACCCAAGCAGTTTGAACCTATGTAGTTCAAGGGTCAATTGCAAAAAGAAAAGCAAGGAATTTAGGATGACAGATGTTTGGATAGAAAGACAGAGGGATAGTCCCAGTGGGTGACCATTTATTTATGTACGTTGCTGTGAAGGACCTAGCTTTACTTTGAGTGGTATTTCCATGGGTTCTTATTACATAAGAATAATATTCAACTGCCCAGCAAAACAAAACAGTTAACTAAAAGTGAGCCATTCATGGACCAGTGATGAAAGAAGGTCATGAACTAAGAATTCTGATTAATCCAGCTTCCCCCTGAAATTAAAAAATACAAAAAAGTGTAAATATGTCCCAGAAAAGTCATTAGCATTTTGGTATATTCTTGCGAGTGTTTTTCTATACATACAGTACATGTATACATATCACTCATTATTGATATAACCAGCCCCTTTCACAGGAGTGGGATAGTGGGATAAAAATCACCAGGGATATAGTGAAGTCAGAGTGGATTCTTATGAGACTTTACTGACCTTATGATGTGTGACAACATCCTGGGAGTGAGTGATGGGATCGTTCATGTACAGCTCAAAGAAGAAAAATGTGAGGAACATTTATAGAAGCAAGATCTTCCTTTGCCTTGTGACACCTTGCACAATATTTTCTCTTAGCAACATGCTAAGCAACGGGGGCCATTATCAGGAGAGACTAGGCACAAACCTTGGAAACTTATCCACTGATGCCTGTGGCCCATGACTGGAAGAATGAGGCAGTGGCCGTCAGCATTACAAAGCTTCTCAGGGTTCAGGGAAGCTCTGTCTTGGCCCCAAGAATGCTTCCCAGAGCCACACCTATTCGTTCCTCTATGACAAGTGTCACATACAAGGTGAATATCAAGATCGTAAGGATCCTATGGAGCAAACGTAGGAAAGGTAAAGAATGACAATGCTGCATACACTTTAAAGGGACAGTAAATCATTTCTAAAGATGAAAACCCATGTAGAATATGAACTGAATGCAGACAGTGATGCATAAAAGGCACTCAGTAGGTGGCTGAGGGAGTTTGAACCCAGGTCAGTCTGATTTCAAGACTTCACTTTCAACTAGTACATAATACTGTCTCACTTTACAGTATAACTTTTCTGCTATGTAAACAAAAAAGAGATGAAAATATATTAAAAATCAATTAGTGCTGAAGATGTAGGGGAGAGAGAGTTATCTAACTAGTCTATTATTTTGGGGAAAGAAAATGTTCTTTCCTCTGCCCTCTTATTATGTACTCACCTAACAGAAATTAATGGAGATGGAAAATAAGAGAAACCATATTAAGTAAATGTTTCTTGTGAATACAGCCTCGAAAATATTTCCAATATTTTGTGTGCTTTTTGTGTGTAAGTGTATGTGCTCAAGTATATATATGATATCAAATTTTATTTTTGAAAACTGGGTAATGAGAGCTTTACTCATGAATGAAACAGTCATGGAGACGTCTGTGCTTTCAACCTGAGAAATTCTTTAGAAAGTTGAGCAGTAAGAAATTAAATTTTGCATTCAAGATCAACACAAAATATTTTTTCCAAGTTTTCTTTGTGATTGGCACTGGTCAACCACAGAAGCAGACTCACCCTGACAGCACATTCAACAGACAGGATAACTATGACGACAATGCATTACTACTTTAAAGCCACCAATTAGGAATCAAGAGGTAGCCGCAGTTGTTTGCCAAGTATCCTGAAATGACAGCAAGATTAGCTGATAATAAACTACAGCATGTTGTAAGTGAACCTGGAAGAAAAACCTGATTTATAAAATACAAGCATAATAACCACCACACCAGGCAATTTTGATCCAGTAATTAATCTTTTACTTCATCTTAATAAAAGGGAACATTTGGCATACACATGCAAAAAAAATTAACTGTTATTCAAAAAGAAGTTGGAAGAAGAAAGTTATTGGAAGATAAAAGATCAAGACATATAATTGTCTCTAGATTTTTTTGGTGTTTTCTCTATAAATGAACACAATAGAGGAATGTAGAAAAATATATCATATAGACTATTCCTCAAATAAAATGCAACCATAGTTGTGAATCACACACTGTATACAAAAATTTTAACTTATCCTATACAATTACCATATTGCATAATCTTTAAGTTTGTACTCCCTTTCAAATATAATTTTTATTATATATTAAAGACAAAGAAAAATGTTTATATATAAAATACATGTTTGCATATGAATAAAAAAAAGTATGAAAGAACATATACCAACCTATAAATAATAGTTATCTAGGGAGAGAGGGATAACTAATAATAGTTATCTTAGGGTACTTTTAGTTTCTATTGTGAATAATGCTGTTATGAACATGGCTGTACAAATATCTTGAGAGCCTGCTTTCAATTCTTATGGATATACACCCAGATGTAGGAGGGCTGGATCATATGGTAATTCTACTTTTAATTTTTTGAAGACCTGTATACAGTTTTCCAAAGCGACTGCATCATTTTACATTCCCATCAACAGTGCACAAGGTTTCAATTTCTCCACATCCTTGTTAACACTTATTTTCTGTTTTTTTGATAGTGGTCATCCTAATGAGTGGGAAGTGATATCCCGTTGTGATTTTGATTTGCATTTTCCTGATGATTAGTGATGTTGACCGTTTTTCATATGCTTGTTGGCCATTCTTATTATTTTCTTAATTGCTGCACAGTATTATATGTAGAAACCATAATTTATTTATTCAATGTTCTGGCTAAATAAACTTTCTCAGTGGCTCTTAAAAATAAAACTCTAATGACTCTCCTTGTACATTCTTCCATTTTCCATTTTAAAATCTAATTATTACATAAAGTAGACACTCTAATACAAAGAATACCAAAGGATCGCTTCAGCCCAGGAGTCTGAGGTTGCAGTGAGCTATGATGATGCCACTGCACTCTACCCAGTGTGACAGAGCGAGACTCTTTCTCAAAACAAAACACCCAAACAATGAATACCATGTACCTATGAGGCAGTTTCAACCGTTATCAACTTATGGCCAATCTTGTTTCACTGATACTCCTACCCACATCCCCTACTCCCACATTTAATGTTAATTTTATTTTATTTTGAGATATGGCCCTCGCTCTGTCGCTTTGGGCAGAGTGCAGTGGCGTCATCATAGCTCACTGCAACCTCAGACTCCTGGGCTCAAGCTTTCCTCCTGCCTCAGCCTCCCGAGTAACTCTGACTACAAGCACTCCACGCTCTGCTAATTTTTAAAACTTTTTTGTAGAGATGGAGTCTTGCTGTGTTGCTCAGGTTGGTCTCAAACTCCTGCCCCCAAGCGATCCTCTCACCTCAACCTCTCAAAGTGCTAGGACTGTGGGCGTGAGTCACTGCACCTGGTCCCCACATATTATTTTAAAGTAAATCTCAGTCATACTATTTAGTTTAGAAATAGTTCCCTGGGTATCTTTAAAACTTGTATTCTTTTGGTGTACACAAAAGGATACATCTGTAAGATAAATTCCAAAATGTGGATATCCTGAATCAAAGTAGAGCTGCATTTCACATTAATACATATTGCCCACTTGTTCTTTACAAATTTGCATGGGTATATAGTCTCACCAACAGCAAATCAAGGCACCTGTTTCCCTGTATCCTCATCAAAACAGTACATTGTCAAACTTTTAATCTTTGCATTTGTGAAGAATGGTATTTTATTATTGTATTTATGATACTGGATGCCTTCTTCTAGTTTTAAAAATCATTTATCATATATATTTTTCTGGGGAAACCTATTTCTATTCCTTGTCTATTTTTCTCTGAGTTGTTGAGCATTTTCATACTGTTACCTTTTTATAATAAGGAAATTAGACCTTTTATGTCATATATCTTATAAATATTTTTCTCAGTTGGGGTTTGTTTGCTACACAGAAATTTTATATTTTATTTGGTTACATTTATCAATCTTTAATTTTACACTTCCAAATATATCCTATTTGGAAAGTCTCTTGCCACTCCAATCTCAATTTTTTCTTCTTTGTTTTCTTTTAGTATTTTTACAACCTCTCCCTTTTTTGAACATTTAAATATTTGCTTTTATTTTGGTACCAGAATTTAATATGAGGGTGTCAAACAGATCCAGTGTTTCTCTCCCACATGCCTAGACTGCAAGGAGACCAGTTTTTTTCTATTATTATAGAGTAGTTATAGTCAAAAAGTCATGTACCCTGAGAGAGATCATTTGTGCCCAGGGTCAATAACCCATATTATCTACATTAGATCCTTTGCAGAATTCAGGTTTGGATAGATGGAATGGGCGAACAGAATGAAAGCACGCAAGGAAGGAAAGGATGCAGAGGCAAGATTGGGGTCTCTCAAGGGAAGGTTCACATCGCCCAACACACAACCTACAATAAGCAAAGCAAAAATCCTAGCGAGCAGCACCCCAGGCTCCGCAGAGAGCGCAGCGATTCAGTGGTGACCAGTCCAGACGAGCTCTCCCCGCCAGGAAGTCTGCCTTGCTTCACACGCATTTCCCACGGACTCTCCTCGGCCCCTCACCAGGACCGGGGGAAGCCCGTGGAGCCCCCACGCCCTGCGCCCAGAGTCCTGTCGCCACAACCGCGCGGTCCACGCCGGTGGAATCAGAGGGGTGTCGCGGTAAGGAGAGCCTGGCCCCCTCCCTCCGCCCGTCACCTTCGAGGGGCGGCAGAAGCCAGTCGTGCCATCCCTGACGCTGGGGTCTCCCGAAGAACCCCCGCCACCCGCAGGCCTTTGTGCCCGCCTGCTTGGCCCAGGAGCGGGCGCGCGGCGGGGGCGGGGCTCGATCGGGGGCGGGGCTTCCCGCGCGTCCGGTCCCGCCCCCCGTCCCGTCTCGTCCCGCCCCGCCCCGCGCGCGTCCCCGCGCGCCCGGCCAGCCATTTACCGACCGCGGGCGGGAGGCCGCGGCCGCCTCCCCGCCCCTTGCCCGCCTCTCCTTCCTGCTCTGGGCTCGCCTGAAGCCGGCCGCAGCGGCCAGGGAGGAGGACGCGCCTGGAGCGCCGCGGGGAGCGGAGGTGGTGACAAACGGCGGCGTCCGACTGCGGAGAGATGCTGGGCGTGGCGACCGGAATGACCAACAGGTACGGGCCGCGCTCCAGCCGGCGCCCGCCACGTCGGCGCGGCGGCTTCCCGCGGGCCTTCTTGCCGGGGCCTGGCGCGGGCGGGCTGGACGGCTGTCCCCGCCCCCGGCGGCCTCCCAGCCGACCGAGCCCCTCGCTGGCCCGGCCGGGCGGTGGGCCTGGAGACCCGCGACCCCCGGGGCGCGCCTGTGCTCGCCGGCCGCGCGCGACGCGGTAGTAGCCACTGCTGGTGTGTGGGATGCCTCCCCAGCGCTGCGGGCACATGCCGCCGCAGCGCTCGCGGAGTCCCTAACAGCAGACACACATTTGCTGAGTTCGTAGTGTATGTTCGGGCAGGTGGGATCTGATACAAATCAGCGGGTCCCAAACGTTTTGGTCTTAGGTCCCCTCTTAAAAGTAGAGGACCTGAAAGAGCTTGGGCTTGTGTTGGCGGTGTCCAGAGACGTATTACTGTATTAGGAGTGAAAACTGAAACATCTAAAATATTTATTAATTCGTCGAATATATCCACGATACGTTAACATACATGTTACATTTTAATGAAATGTGGCATTTTCCTAAAGCAGAAAACTTAGTGAGAGTTAGGGCATTATTTTACATTTTGCAAGTCTCTTATCTTGGCTAAGTAGAAGACAACTGGATTCTCTTATCTGCATTGTCTGTTGCCATATGTTCTGATCGAACTCTTTGAAGAACTGTGGTCTTACAAAGATGTGTAGTTGGAAAAGGAATATTTTAATAGCTTTGTCACATAATTGTGGGTATTTGTTACTACACCAAAACTACATAAGTAATAGTTTCTTCAAGGTTGGTTTGGATGTGGAATCTGAAGCCGTTATCAGTGGACTTTCACACTGTTGCATTAAAATTCTTCGTCTGTCATGCAGTTTGAATGGACCTGTTATCCATTGTAACATCATATGTTTGTCATTTGGAAAATATTGACTCATCGAGTTAGGCATATCCCAAATGCTGACGCATTTCATTAATAGCGCTAAATAACGTCCGTTAACATCACCAATGATTTGATTAGAAAAGGCTTTAAGTATAGGAAGCTGTCAAATTAAAGGCCATGGATACAATAGCAGTTTTCCAACATTCTCATTTTCAGTTGAAACCTTAGTTTTATCATTGGCAACAAAATATTGTAAGTTGTTTTCCTCAAAGTGACAGGCTCACTTTGTTTAGTTTCAGGGAAATGTCTGCCAAATACAAGTCTATATAACCATAAATTGTCAGTTCTTTCCAGTAAAAATGGTATTTCATGAAACAGGCACTTGATTCAGCTCGTCTTCTCAATCATATGTATGCTTTTCCTTGAGACAACCAACTTGCTTACAGAAGTGCTTTATGCATATAATTGCCATTTTGTCAAAAGTAAAAAAGGTCAAGGGTTAAAATTTAATAACATTGATAATTTGTACTGCTTTACCATGAACACTATTTTCTTTTTTAAAAAAAATATTGACTATTAAGTTGATATAAAACTTGAAGTATATGTGAGATACAAAGAAAAATGGATGTACAGTTTAAGTAAAGGGTATAGTGGGTTTTCTTAAGACCCTCCGACTGCTTCTTGATCCAGTGTCCTTCCCAGATCCCATCCCCTTCCAATTCTGAATTTACCATTAGCAATCTCTTACTTTGGGGGGCTGATATTAAGTACATTCAAAGTGATGTGCAATCATCATACATCTTCAGAACTCTTTTTGTCTTGCAAAACTGAAACTCTGTACCCATTAAACAATAACTCCTCATTCCCTCCTCCCCTTTCCCCTGGCATTTGCCATTCTACTTCTTGTCTTTATGATTTTGACTACCTTGAATACCTTATATAAGTGTAATCATATAATATTTGTCACGTTATCATAGTTTATTTTTGTTCTTGAGTAGTACTCCATGGTATGAGTGTACAACAGTTTGATGAACTATTCACTTGTTGAAAGACATATGGGCTACTTCCAGTCTTGGACTATTGAGAATAAAGCTACTATGAACATTTATAGAGAGGTTTTTTATTTTATTTTATTTTCAACATAGCTCACTATAACCTCCAACTCTTGGGCTCGAGTGATCCTCCTGCCTCAGCCTCTGAAGTAGCTAGGCCTGTAGGCATGTGTCACCATGCCTGCCTGATTTTTTTTATTTTTCTATTTTTTGTAAAAATGAGGTCTCACTTATATTGCCCAGGCTGGTATCAAACTCCTGGCCTCAAGCAATCCCCCTGCCTTAGCCTCCCATAGTGCTGGGACTATAGGTCTGAGCCACCATGCTTGGCCTATATACAGGTTTTTATGTGAACATAAGTTTTTCGTTCTATGGAATAAATGTCCAAGAGTGTGCAATTGCCAGATTGTACAGTAACTGCATGTTTACCTTTTTAAGAAACTGTCAGATTTTTCCAGAGTGGCTGTACCGTCTCATCAAGGACACTTAAAGGTGGAATGGCATTCTTTTCTGTGAATTTGTGGAGGTGAAGAGAATTTGGTTATACTACCACTGCCTTGATTATTGGTTAGAGGCTGGCAGTTGTACCCACTATTGTTTTTGTACTATCAGTGTGTCAACACACTGCAGAAGGCTGCAGTAACTTCTTGGGAATGTCTTAGTATTATTATGAAAATACCTAGTATTATTATGAAAATAGTTTTGATCCCACTGACCACACTTTGAGAACCGCTGTTTAAAACATACTTCCTAAATGACAAGGGATGTGCAGGTATTGGGGATATTTCAAGAGGCGTATATACAAAGACTTCTCTTAAAAATATTTGATTGTTCATTGTAGTATGTGCCTTTTAGGTTTGGGAAGTTTTAGTAGGACTTAACTAATACTTGAAGAACCAACCATTATAAAGAAAGCAACTTCTGCCCTTAAGGATTTTCCCTGATCCGGTGATGGCCAGTGCCATTATGAAAAGGGAAAATGTCATGAGAGTGAATGTTTTTGTAAAACTTCAGTGCTCTATGCCTGATTGTATGGTGAGGAAATTGAGCTCTTGATTTTCAAGAAAGGTAATGAAAATTTGGTGGTAGAAAAGGTAACTTCAGTTTTGGTTGTTCTGTTTCCTTCAGGCTTAGAGAAAACTATCAGGATTGTGGTGTCTTGGTTTTATTTTATGATTACCATCCTTTCCCTTTGTGGTAGCCCCTTGACCCGTTTCCTGGGCAGCACTTTCTCTTGCTAAATGTGAGTACAGTGAGTGAGCTTTCCTTTCCTTCTAGAGAGGGGGGCCCTAGAGCCCCTCCACTGGATCAGAGAAACTTCAACAGATCGGTAAAGAGAGAGCAGAGCTTTACTGCTCTCTATTTTCAGTAATGTTGTGTTTGTTCGATAATCATTTAATAAACTTCAGCATAGATCATGTTCTATTACCTAGGTTTACACTTAAATAGAAGGAAAAACATCTCAAACCATTTGTCTATTTTACAGCTGTCGTAACTATGCTTTTAAGCTGTGGTTTCCCACCCACAGGGATCTCATCTACGTTACTTGCTGGACTGTTGCCACAATGTCTTCCAAAAATTTCAATCTTAAGGTACTTGAGAAGCAAAAGCTGCACTGTCTGTTGCCATATACTGTGCATTCTCTAGCAGCAGAGGTTTTGTACCCCCTCTTCTCGACATTATCTCGTCTTTTATTTGATCTCATCAGACATTTCCACGGCTATGGCTTACTGCAAGGGGGAGGACAGTGGGGAGGAAACATTTTCCTCTATTTTTTTTTCACATTGGAGCGTGTTTTGGAGCTTCATGAGTCTGCAGTGACATTTAGCATAGGGCTGGGGAAGCTGTGCATAAAGCAAGCTCTGAATATCGTGTTCTGTGAGAGGTAGGAGAAAGGGTGCTAGCAATTAGTTTGAATGCTGACAGCATGTGCCTCGCGGTGGGAGACTTGGGACTCAGCATCAGCACTTCCAGGAGTCTGGAGCCTTTCCAGGAAGTTTGAAGGTCAGGTAAGATAAAGAACAAAAAACATTTACAAAAAATGTTTATTGGCTGGGCATGCTGGCTCACTCCTGTAATCCTAGCACTCTGGGAGGCCGAGGTTGGAGGATTGCCTGAGCTCTTTAGTTCGAGACCAGCCTGAGCAAAGAGCCAGACCCCGTCTCTCCTAAAAGTAGAAAAAGTAACCAGGCATGGTGGCACGCGCCTCTGGTCCCAGCTACTCAGGAGGCTGAGGCAAGAGGATTGCTTTAGCCCAGTCTGTCCACAGCAACAGAGTAAGACAGTCTCTCAAAAAAGAAGAAAAATGTTCACACATGCATACATTCTCTTTATACAAAAATGAAATCGTAGTCATACTGTTCTGTAATTGCTGTTTTTAAAGATTTTTAAAAAACTGTGAAATATACATAGCATAAAATTTACCATTTAACCATTTTTATGTGTACAGTTCTGTGGCATTAAGTCCATTCACTTGGCTGCGTAACCATCACCACCCCTCCACCTCTAGAACTTTTTCATCTTCTCAAACTGAAACTCTGTGTCTGGTAAACACTAAACTCCTTATTTCTTGCAATTGCTTTTTTAACTCAACAAGCTATCTTAATGGTTTTCCAATGCGGCATATCTGGGTTTACTTTATGTTTTTTAACCTTAGTTTTAATGGTTGTATAGTATTTCACAATATATTTGTGATATGATTCTTGTAACCAGTCCTTGACTGATGGGTGTTTGGGTTTCAGTTTTTTTGTTATTACAAACACTTTGAACATCTCTGTCAGTTTTTATAGGAGATTCCTGAGTGCAGAGTCTTAGGGGCATGAATGGTTGGAGCCTATGTTCTAATTCCAGCACTGTCCCTTCGTGGCCCAGTCAACCTCATTAAGCCTCACTTTCTTAATCTATAAAGTAATCCCACGTATCTCAAAGGTTGTGGTGAGAATTAAATATTAAGGCAAATACAAATATTTCTGAAAGGGTACAGATGAAATGGTAAATAATTGTTGTTGTGTCTAGAGAAGAAGTCTAGGAATCTAGGATGAGAGGAAAATATTTTATTGTATAGCTTTTTGTACTGTTTTAATTTTTTAAATTATGCATATATACTGATCTTTAAACCATTTAACATCGTGCCAGGAATGTAATAGATGCTCAGTTACGTAGTTTCTGACCACTCCGGTTCTTTCCTCTAGACTTACAACTTCTTCTGTTAATAGCCCTAACATAGGTGCTTTTACTTTTTTCCTCTCCTTCACTCCCTGTGTTAGCTTCCTTGATGAGTTCTTACCAAGAATTTTCTCTTGAATCTATCCTTTTCTTTTTCACTCCTTTCTTATCAATTTCATTTCCACCCTGGTCCTGAAAATCTTTCAAGTGAATGTGAGATAACAACGTTAAGTCTGGGAAAGACTTGAGAGAATGCGCGTTAATGCCTTGTGGACTGTGATATTAATCCAGGTGGCTGGAAAAATCCATGCTCATATTAAACACTTGGGTGGAACAAACAGTGTTTTTTCTGTGTTCCTATTTTTCATGTAAATGTTGTCAATGTACCAATTCTTTTATAAAGAGGTTATGGAATTTGTGCTAGCATTTTTTTAGTGCATGCTTTATCTGTTAACATATGCTAAAAAGACAATTATTGTAAAAGATGTAAGAAAATTTAACATTTAAAAAATGTCTTTATATGTGAAAAAGTTGGAACCTACTAAATTAATGCACTAAACACTTTAGTGGGTCCACTGCAGTAGCCCACTAAACTGTTCCTTTATTTTACAGGGCAGGAGTTGCCTAGAGATGTAAACTAGTTTACTCAAGGCTGCAGAATGAGTTAGAAGCAGGATTAGGAATAGAGCCCAGCTTTGGATGTATTGTGGGGTCCCATCTACTGTGCTATACTAGTCTGTTCTCTTACTTTATTTACATTGCATTGTTTAAGCTTGTATATAAATATTTTATCTTTCCATCTATGCTATATTGTAAATGCCTTGAGGACCAGGAACTTGTCAGGTATATCTGAGCCCTGTTAACATAGTAATTCTGGAAATGTCTGAATGAATTATAAAATATTGCCCCAGAATTGGTCTATTACAAGGATCGTGGATCATCCTATTACAAGGATTGACTTTCAACTGGATCCTTTTTGTGAGATGTGTTCTTGGGGATGTGGTATTCCTAGCCACATGTCTGGTATTTGTAATTTTTCCACCCCAGAGATCTAAGTCTTCTCACCTACCCATGTCTACTGTTCACACATGGTGCAGTCTGAGTGATTACTTCCTGTTGACAGGCTTCATTATAGATGTATCAGTTAAGTGACAAATGTTGCTAACTGCTTAAACAGATTGTAAATTTATTTCTCATTGGGAGATATAGTTGTTGCTTTGTGTTTGTTTGTTTATCTTGAAAGCTGGGTACATTGCTGCGCCATATAAAATTTGCCATGCTAACATAGTAAGGAGGGGAAGGAAAATGGACATTGGATAGGCAATTGCAGCCTCTGCCACAGCCAGCTGTTCTTCCTTCTCAATTCAGTAGATGCAACAGAATGTTTTTTGTTTTTAATGTTCAAGGCACAATACAGGTACACCTGAGGGGATTCAAAAGGTGAATCAGACAATGAATGGTCCCTGCTCTTGAGAATATTTTAATGTAACTGTTATATTATTGATGTTGGTTATGGATTTTCCTAAAGCACCACTTAGGTCATATTACCAGAAGCTCTTGTGGCCTGCTAAGTAGGTCCAAACTCCAGAGTCTGGAATTTAAGGCTGTTTGTAATGTGGCCCAGCCCATCTTTATAGCCTTGTCACATACTACTTCCTTACTCTCTGTTTCTCTAAACCACTGCCATTTTCTGAAAATGATGCTTTCCTACCTAAGTGCTTTTGTTCATGCTGTTTTCTTGGCCTGGAAAATTATCTTCATCTGTGCTTTCTTGGGAGCTGGGGCCAAACTGCCCCTTTTCTCATGAAATAATGAGTTCCTAGACTTTATTGAGCCCCTGCCACATCCTAGGGAATTAGGGATTCAGAGCTTTTTCTGTTCTCCCAAAACATTTTGACTTCTTTTTTGGTAGTTATCAATTTCTATTTTGTATTATAGTGTTTTTATGTATATGTCTAATCTTTTCTGCCAAATTATAATCTCTGGAAGTAAAGGAATATCTTAATTAAATTTGTTAAGTGTCCAAAGAAAAACAAACTGGATTTAAATAGGCTTTATTTCTCCTTTTATTCTCTCATTTTGTTAGTGAATTGAAAAGTTCAGGACTAGCTCTGCTTAGTGTCTATAACACTGTTTGAATAAACTAAAACTTTGAGTAAGACAAAGTAGCTTTCACAGGCCTTTTTTTCTTTCTAATATCATTTTTTTTAATGTCAGAATATTATGGGGGTACAAATGTTTAGGTTACATATATTGCCTTTGCACTCCCCGAGTCAGAGCTACAAGCGTGCCCATCCCCCAGACAGTGTGCACGGCACCCATTAGATGTAAATATACTGGCCCCCTCCCCCCCATCTGCCCGACACCTGACAAATGTTACTTCCATCTATGCACATAATTGTTGATCAGTCAGTACCAATTTGATGGTGAGTGTATGTGGTGCTTGTTTTTCCATCTTGTGATATTTCACTTAGGAGAATGGGCTTCAGCTCCAACCAGAATAATATGAGAGGTGTTAGTTCACCTTTGTTGTGACTGACTAGTACTCCATGGTATACATATACCACATTTTATTAATGCACTGATGTATTGATGGGCACTTAGGTTGTTTCCACATCTTTGCAATTGTGAATTGTGCTGCTGTAAACATTCTAGTGCAGATGTCTTTTTAATGGAATCTCTTTTTTCCCTTTACGTAGATGCCCAGTAGTGGGATTGCTGGATCAAATAGTAGTTCTACTTTTAGTTCTTTCAGGTATCTCCATACTACTTTCCATAGAAGTTGTACTAGTTTACAGTCCCCCCAGCAGTTTATGAGTGTTCCTATCTCTGCACCCATGCCAACATTTGTTGTTTTGAGACTTTTTGATAAAGGCCATTCTCACTGGAGATGAGTGATATCTCATTGTGGTTTTGATTTGCATTTCCCTGATGATTAGAGATGTTGAGCATTTTTTCAAATGTTTCTTGGCCATTAGTCTGTCTTCTTTTTAAAAGTTTCTGGTCATGTCCTGTGCCCACTTTGTATGAGGTTGTATGATTTTTTTCTTACTGATTTTCTTGAGATCTATATAGATTCTAGTTACCAGCCCTTTATCAGATGTACAGCATGCAAATATTCTTTGGCTTTGCAGAAGCTTTCTAATTTGATCAGGTCTCATTTATTTTTCATGATGCTGTGATTGCTTTTGGGTCTTCTTCATAAATTCTTTGACTAGGCAATTGTCTATAAGAGTTTTTCCAACATTTTCTTCTAGAATTCTTATGGTTTCATGCCTTTCAGTCTGTTACCCATCGTAAGTTGACTTTTGTGAGAGGTGAGAGGTGCATTTCCTGTTTCAGTCTTCTACATGTGGCTATGCAATTTTCCCAGCACCATTTATTGAATAGGGATTCTTTCCCCCAGTGTATGTTTTTGTCTGCTTTGTCAAAGATCAGATGGCTATATGGGGATGGTTTTGTATCTGGGTTCTCAGTCCTGTCCTGTTGATCTAGGTCTCTGTTCTTGTGCCAGTACCATGCTGTTTTGATTACTATAGCCTTGTAGCATAGCTTAAAGACTGGTAAATTGATGCCTCCCAATTTATTCTTTTTATTCAAGGTTGCTTTAGCTATACAGGATCTTCTCTGGTTCCATATGAAGCAAAGAATTATTTTTTATAGATCTGCAGAAAATGATGTTGGTATTTTAATAGGGATTGCTTTGAATCTGTAGATCACTTTGGGTAGTATAGACATTTTAACAACGTTGATTCTGCCGATCCGTGAGCATAGTATGGTTTTCCATCTGTTTATGTCCTCTGCTATTTCATTTCCTTCCTCAGTAGAGGTCTTTCACCTCCTTAAATATATTCCTAGATACTTTATTTTCTTTGTTGCTATTGTGAAAGATATTGAGTCTTTGATTTGGTTCTCAGGTTGACTGTTGTTCTTGTATATGAATGCTACCAATTCGTGTACATTGATTTTGTAACCTGAGACTTTGTTGAACTTATCAATTCCAGTAGTCTCTTGGCAGAACCTTCAGGATTTTCTAGATATAAGATCATATTGTCAGCAAAGAGTTGTAGTTTGACCTCTTATTCCCCCATTTGGATGCCCTTGATTTCCTTGTCTTGTCTGATTGCTCTGTATGACTTCCAGCACTATGTTGAATGGAAGTGGTGATAGAGGGCAACCTTGTCTGGTTCTAGTCCTAGAGAAAATGCTTTCAATTTTTCCCATTCAGTATGATGTTGCCTATGAGTTTGTCATGTATGGCCTTTGTCATTTTGTGGTAAGTCCCGTCTATGCCTATTTTGTTAAGCGTTCTTATCATAAAAGGGTGCTGAATTTTGTCAAATGCTTTCTCTGCATCTGTTGAGAGAATCATGTGGTCTTATTTTTACTTCCGTTTATGTGGTGAATCACATATAGATTGGTGTATATTGAACCACCCCTGTATCTCTGGGATGGAGCCCACTTATTCATGATTTTATTTTTTTGATGAGCAGCTGAATTCGGTTTGCTAGGATTTTGTTAAGAATTTTGCATCTATATTCATAAGATATATTCGTCTGTAGTTTTCTTTTTTTGTTGAGTCCTTTCCTGGCTTTGGTATCAAGGTAATGTTGGCTTTGTAAAATGTGTTGGGGAGGATTCTTTCCTTCTTGATGTTGTGGAATAATTTCTGTAGGATAGGCACCAGTTCTCTGTAGGTCTGCTAGAATTCAGGTGTGAAACCATCTGGTCTGGGACGTTTTTTTAAGGAAAGTTTTTTATTGTGGCTTCAATTTTGGTACTTAATATTGGTCTGTTCATTTCTGTTTCTTCCTGATGGAGCCCAGGGAGGTTTCTAAAAATTTGTCCATTTCCTCCATGTTTTCAGGTTTATGTACATAGAGATTTTACAGTATTCACAGATGGTATTTTGTATTTCTGTGGTATCACTTCTAATTTCTCCTTTTTCATTCCTTATTGAGCTTATTAGAGTCCTTTCTTTTCTGCTTCTGGTTAATCTAGTGAGAGGTGTGTCAATTTTATCTTTCCAATGAACCAGCTTTTTGTTTCATTAATGTTTCATATAGTTCTTTTATTATGGATTTCATTTAGTTCTGCTCTGATCTTGGTTATATCTTTTCTTTTGCTGGTTTGCGATTGGTTTGCTCTTTTTCCATTTCTTTGAGACAGTTTATTGGATTTGATTTGTGATCTTTCTGTCTTTTGGATGTAGGCATTTAAGGCTATGAATTTTCCTCTCAGGACTTATTTAGCTGTGTCTCACATATTTTGATAACTTGTGTCCTCTGTATCATTTAGTTCGAAGAATCTTTTCATTTCCATCTTAATTTCTTCCTTGACCCAATAATTGTTCAGCAGGATGTTGTTTAGTTTCTATGACTTTGTGTAGATATAAGTGTTTCTGTTGGAGTTGATTTTTAATTTTATTCCACTGTGGTCTGAGAAGATGCTCAGTATAATTTCTATTTTTTAAAAATTTGTTGAGACATGTTTTTGTGGCCGAGGATGTGGTCAATCTTAGGGAATGTTCCATGAGCTGAGGAGAAGAGTGTATATTCAGTGGTTTTTGGGTAGAAAGTTCTATAAATATCTGTTAGGCCCATTTATTCCAGAGTTCTGTTTAAGTCCATTGTTTCTTTATTTTCTCTTTGGAAGATCTCTCCTGTTCTATCAGTGGGGTGTTAAAGTCCCCAGCTAATACAGTGCTGTTATTTGTCATTTTGTTTAGATCAAGTAGGATTTGCTTTATGAATCTGGGCCCACTTGTGTTGAATGCATAAATATTTAGAATTGTTATGTTTTCTTGTTGATTGTTCCCTTTACCGTTATATAATGACCATTTTTGTCTTTCATTGTTTTTGTTGATTTGAAGACTAAGATATCTGAAATGAGAACTGCTACACCAACTGTCTCTTGGCTTCCATTTGTGTGGAATATTGTTTTCCATACCTTCAACTGGAGTCTGAATCAGTTCTTGTGGGTTAGATGAGTTTCCTGAAGACAGCAGATACTTGGCTAGTGTGTATTTATTCATTTAGTCAGCCTATGTCTCTTCAGTGGACAATTCAAGCATTCTCATTTATTGAAAGAATTGATAAGTGAGGTGGATTTCTGTCATCATGTTGAATAGAACTTTGTTGCTTTCTTTTATCTCTTTTTTTTTTTTATTTGAAACAGAGTCTTGCTCTTTTGCCTGGGCTAGAGTGCCATGGCATCAGCCTAGCTCACAGCAACCTCAAACTCCTGGGCTCAAGTGATCCTTCTGCCTCAGCTTCCTGAGTAGCTGGGACTACAGGCATGAGCCACCATGCCCAGCTAATTTTTTCTGTATATTTTTAGTTGGCCAATTAATTTTTTCTATTGTTAGTAGAGATGGGGTGTCACTCTTGCTCAAGCTAGTTTTGAACTCCTGACCTTGGGCGATCCTCCCACTTCAGCCTCCCAGAGAGCTAAGGTTACAGGCGTGAGCCACTGCACCTGGCCACTTTCTTTTATCTCTTGAGCCATTGTGGTATCTGGCCTTTGACCTTTAGCTTTTGGGTGATTTTACACTGGTGAGTGTCTATTGTGCTTAGCTGTGTGTAATGCAATTCTGCGTACTTCCTGCAGGACAGGTCTTGTTTTGGCAAAATTCCCTCAGTGTTCGCTAGTTTGAGAAAGACTTTATTTCTTCCTTATATATAAAACTTAGTTTTGCAGGATACAAAATTCTAGGCTGAGCATTATTCTGTTTGAGAACACTGAGAATGGGGCTCCAGTCTCTTCTGGCTTCTAAGGTCTCAGTTGAGAAGTCTGCAGTTAGTCTGATGGGTTTTCCTTTGTAAGTTATCTGCTGCTTTCGCCTTACGGCTCATAGGAGGGCCTCTTTCATGTTTATTTTGGACAGTCTGATGACTATGTGTCGTTGTGTTTTCCTCTTTGTGTTGAATCTCCCAGGAGCCTTTTGAGCGTCTTGTACTTGGACATCTAGATTCTAATAAGTCCAGGGATATTTTCCTCCATTATATCCTCAAATACCTTATTCAACTCTTGTGTGTTTTCTTATTCACTCTGAGGGGATGCCTGTGATTCTTATGTTAGGCCTCTTCACATAATCCCATGTTTCTTGTAGGCTTTGCTCTTTTCTCTTATTTCTCTGTTCTATCTCTTTAACTGACTTGTTTAATTCAGAGGTGTTGTCTTCAAGCTCTGAGATTCTTTCCTCTGTCTGATCTAACCTATTTTTAAGGCTTTCCACTGTGGTTTGTAATTCCTTAAATGAATTTTTCATTTCCATAATTTGTTTGATTTTTTGTTAATATTTCAATTTTTTAGTGAATTTTTCATTCATTTCCTGCATTCTTTTTATGGTTTCTTTTTGTTGGGTTTCCATTTTATCTTGCATTTCATTGAGTTTCCTTACAATCCATGTTCGAAATTCTTCATCTGTCATTTCAAAGTTCTGATTTTGGTTGGTATCCATTACTATAGAGCTGATGTTCCCTTTTGGGGGTGTCCTTTTGCTTTAATTATTCATGCTTCTGGAGTTCTTCCAGTGATTCCTTCTCACCTGTAGCGGCTGTTACTTACCTTGGGATTTTCTTTTCAATTTCACAGGCTTTCAACTTGACTATACAGTGTATTATAGACTGGTGGCAGAGACCCAACATCCATGAAACATTAGGAAGAAATTCAAATGATATTTATTTATTTCATTTTCCTGCCAGGCCACTCTTTTGAAAACTTTTGTGGTCTTGACCATCTTTTATTAATTACCTACTTTCACACAAATACTTTAAAGATATTGTTTTATATACTGAATCTTACTTTCACAGCCACACCATGAAGTAGATCTTTATGCCCCTTTTACAGATTAGGAAATTTAGCTCAGGTGTTCAAGAGCTTGCCAAGTCACACAATTAGTGACACCTCGGGTTGATTCTGAAGCGTTCTGTAGAGCCCATGTCTCCTCAGTTGACAGAATTGGTCAAGAACAGGTCACAGTTTCCGACTTCTTTTTCTAGATTTCAAGGCTTTTCCTTCATGTGCTCAACCAACCTACCCAGTTTTATTTACCCCTACTCTTAAGCTTACATCATCTTATTGCCAAACATATCACAGTCCTTCTTTCTGAACTTGGTTGTTGTTACTCATCTACCAGGAATACCCTTTGCTTTTTTTGAGGGCGCAGGAGTTCCCAAATACTACTCTCCAGGCCTGGCTTACGTTCTACCTGGAAGATGGCTTCCCTGACTCCTTCGACAACTGGTAGTCTTTTCATTCTTGACCTCCTGGAGAATTTATTGGGTAAGATTCAGTTCTTTACTTAAATTCAGTGTGTTTGTATTTATGTGCGACACACAAACTCCTGTTATTCTTATTTCAACTCTTAACTGTGCTTGCATATGCTAAGGTGATACTTGCAGATTTTGAAACACATCTTCTAATTCAGTGTGTAATCCTTAATTATGTATAGTGTACTGTGCTATAGGATGTAGAGCACATAATTTTAATACAGTGAAGGATCAGACATTGTCTATCTTATATTCTCCTTATGTATGTATACAAATACAAGGAGACATTTTTAAAAAGTCTTTTAGAAATTTAAAGGAGGAAATGGTAATTTGTCACTAGTTATTATAGATTAATTTTTATTTATTTGAGACACTAGGACCTGTCAGATGTTTATTGGATTCTCAGGAGGTAGACATGTATCCATCATGGTAGTATTCAACCAGAGGTCTGACTTATTTGGAATGCTGTAAGGGGAAGTTAATGAATCACACACAGCTCTTAAAATATGGCTGCAGACTACTCATGGCATGGGGTTTGTACTAAAATTGCAGATTGTTCAGCCTCGTTCCATACTTCTTGGGGGAGGAATGTCATGCTGTACTCTGATAAAATCTTAAGAATGAAATCTGATAAAATCTTAAGAATGAAATCTGTGCTTGTTAATTTTTTATGAAAAATTTCCAACATGTACGTAGCTCATAGAATAATATGTCTCCGTGTACTACTACTCAGCTTTAATTGTGAACTTATGGTAAATCTTTGACTGAGGGCCAGTCTTTTTTCACTCCTTTCTCCCCTATGTCATATTATAAAGATTTTTTTTTTCTGGCAATCTATTTTATTTTTTTTATTTTTTTTTTATTTTTTATTTTTTAATTTATTTATTTTTATTATTATTAAAAGGTTACATACATTGCCCTTGTCCCCCTCCCCCGTCCAGTCAGAGCCTCAAGCCTGACCATCCCCAAGATGGTGCACATCGCTATAAAGATTTTAATATGTATACTTAAAAGGTAGGACTCTTCTAAGGAAGTTTTTAAACATAGCCTCATCATCATCACTCCTGAAAAAGATTAATAATTCCTGATAATGTCATCTACCTGGTAAGTATTTAAGTTTCTGTTTGTCTCAAACATCTGTTTTATTTTATGGGTTTTCTAAATTGGGATCTAAATAAGGTTCACACATTTTGATGGGTTGATAAATCTTTTAGTCTGTTTTAATACATAGGTGCCGCTTCCATCTTTTTTTTTCCTCTTGTGTTGTTGTTGAAGAAACTGGGTGGCTTTAGACTTTAGAGTTGATGCTGGGATAAGTTCAGACTTTTGGGGCTATAGGGATGGAATAAATTTATTTAGTATTTGAGGACATGAGTTTTGGGAGGCCAGGGGCATAATGCTATGGTTTGAATGTCCCCTCCAAAACTCATGTTGAAATTTAATTGCTATTGTAACAGTATTAAGAAGTGGGACCTTTGAGAGGTAATTAGGCCATGCTTCTTTGCCCCTCTGCCATGTGAAGACACAGCAAGAAGGCCCTTGCCAGATGCCAGTGCCTTGATCTTAGACTTCCCACCCACCAAAACTGTGAGAAAATAAATTTTTGTTCACTTTTAAAATTTATAACAATTTATATTATTAAAATTATTAAATTTATATAATTGGTAATGAACAGAAAATACATTTCTGTTCATTATAAATTACCTAGTCTTGGTATTCTGTTATGATAGCACAAAACACAAGGACCCTGAAGAGCTTATTGATACTTGTTGTATTTGAAATTAGAAGAATGGCTTTAAATTTTTTTTTGGTAAAACCCTTTAATGTCTTACAAGAAGAAAGCTGGCATTCAATCTGTTGTAATAGTTCATGTTATATAGCTTCTAGAAAACTCCACAGTACACTTGTGAGAGAATAAGAGTGAAAAAGGCACATAACATCTTAGTGTTGTTATGAAAAGTAGTTTTGACCTCTTAGATTGCCTTGGAAACTGCTGATCTAGAAGCATGTTTGATAAGATTCGGGTTTGATCCCCACCCCACCCCATCCCATCCCACCCCATCCTATCCCATCCCTTGAGTACACAATAGATGGTATTGGGTTCTTCCATCAGGAGGTACATAATGTCTGGTTGTGTCTTTTTTTGTGATGTTAGAAGCTGTTGATGATCAGTGCCTCAGAGCAGAGGTTGGCAAATTTTTTCTCTAAAGGGCCAGATAGTAAATATTTTCAGCTGTGTAGGCTGTATGGTCTGTCACTACTGCTCAGCTGTGCCACTGTAGCACAAAAGCACCCGCAGACATTATATAAGTAAATGAACATGGCTGTACTCTGATAAAATCTTAATTATAGACACCTGAGTTTTATATAATTTTCTCATGTAAGAAAATATTCTTTTGATTTTTTTCCCCCAACCTTTAAAATGTAAGAACCTGGGGAAGATGGAGTAGTAGATGTATTTTTTCCCATTCCTCCCACTAAGTACAACAAAAACTATTGAGCCTTATGTATAAAATAAATGTAAGACCTTGAAAGGTAGAGGGAAGAAAGCAGACTGGCTGGGGGCTGTGGGACATGATGAACAACAAGGTGATGTGTGTTCTTTGACCTTATATATCCCGGACTTGAATCTGAAGAGTCTAGTAGTTTGGAAATGCTAATAGGTACAGACAAAAAGAGCCCCAACAACAGACTGCTTTCTCTAGCCAAAGGACAGGAAAGACAGTCTAGTGAGACAAGAATAAGTTAGAGAATAAATGCTCTACTCCAATCTCCAATCAAATGCCAAGAAAATACTGTGGCCCCACCCCTACCCATGCCTGCAGTGTCCAGTTGGTGAGCCTAGACTTTCTCCCACACTAGGCTATAGCATGACACCCAGCAACCTTGTCAGGATGGTGTCACGGAAGGCCAAGTAGGGAGCCAAGATTTTCATCCTATTGGCCAGTAATGGCTGCCCCTTGTCATCATCACAATGTCAGTGGAGATGATGTGGGGAACAAGAACTCTCACCTCAGCCCAACAGTAATGATGAGTCCCCCTATTGCATGTCAGTGAGGCAAAGTGGGGAACCTGCCCCTCTGTCTCCATGTGGCAGCAATGAGCCAGCTCCCCTGCCAGAGAAAGCCAGATAAGATCCTGTATCATATCATAATACAGAAATGTCCAGTTTTCATTAGAAAATCATTTGTCGTATCATGAACCAGGAAGATCTTAAAGGAAATAACAAAAAACATAAATAGATACCAATACCAAGATGATGAAATGCTAGAATTAAAGCAGTCATGATATCTTGAAACAAAGGAAGAAGTAGAATGCCTTAGCAAAGAAATAGAGGATATAAAGAACCAAATGGAAATTTTACTACTGAAAAAACAAAAACAAACAAAAAAAACCCACCACCACCAAAAAACCCTGAAACTTGGTAGATGGGCTTAACTGGAAGGGACAGAAGAAATAATTGATGAAATGGAAAGTAAAATAATAGATTTATGCAATCTGAACAACAGAAAATAGACTGGGTTCAGGGGAAGAGTAAAGCCTCAGGGACCTGTGCACCTATACCGAAAGGTATAATATTTGTATCATTGGAATCCTGAAAGGAGAGGAGAAAGAAAGGTGGGGCTAAAAATGTAATAGAGAAAATAATGGCTGAACATTTCCCTGAGTTGGCAAGAAACATAAACCTACAGACTCAAGAAACTGAGCAAATCCCAAACAAGATATACCCAACGAAATTCAGGGCAAGACTCATAATATTAATTAAACTTTTAAAAACTAAAGGTGAAGAAAATCTTGAAAGCAGCCAGAGAAAAAGAAAACTTTAACTATATGGGAAAAAATTCAAATGACAATAGGTTTCTCATCAGAAACCCATAAAGAAATGGCACAATATTTTTCATGTGCAGCGAGAAAAGAATTGTCAGCCTAGAATCCTATATCCTCTGAAATTGTCCTTCAGGAATGAAGGGGAAATCAAGATATTATCAGATGAAGATAAAAGAAGAGAATTTCTCACTAGCAGACATACTTTTAAAAGAATGGGTAAAAGAAGTTCTCTAAATAGAAAAAAAATGATAAAAGAAGGATCCTTGGACCATCTAGGAAGAAGAAAGAACACAGTAAGCGAATATGGATAAATACAATAGATCTTTTTTCTCTTTTTGAATTTTCTAAAAATTATGTTTGGTGGTTGAAATAAAAATTATAATGTGGGTTTTTTTTAAACAACTATAATTTACATACCATGCAATTCAACCATTTTAAGTGTACAATTAAATGATTATTAGTAAATTTACCAAGTTGTACAGCCATTCTTACAAATCAGTTTTAGAACATTTCCTTCCCCCTATTAAGAGCCCTAATTCCCATCCACAACTTCAGGAACCCACTAATCTG
>CAUYRT010102469.1:0-26691 GCA_963574885.1 Lepilemur ruficaudatus
CCCAGCTACTTGGGAGGCTGAGGCAGAAGGATTGCTTGAGCCCAGGAGTTTGAGGTTGCTGTGAGCTAAGCTGACGCCACGGCACTCACTCTAGCCTGGGCAACAGAGTGAGACTCTGTCTCAAAAAAAAAAAAAAAAAAAATGGGCAAAGACTCTAAACAGACATTTCCCAAAAGAAGAAATGCAATTGACCAACAGATTTATGAAAATATACTCAACATCTCTAATTATTAGATAAATGTAAATTAAATCCATGGTGAGATATCACTTCATGCCTGTTAGAATGGCTATTATCAAAAATATAAATAATAACAAGTGCTGGCAAAGCATGTGGAGTAAAGGAAAACCTTACACGCTGTTGGTGGAAATGGAAGGTGGTAGAGCCATTTTGGAAAATGGTATGAAAGTTTCTCAAAAACTAAAATTAGAATCACCATATGATCCAGCAATCCCACTTTTCTGGGTATATATTCTAATTAACTGAATTGATAAGTTAAAGAGAGATCTGCACTCTCATTTTTATTGCAATCTTTTAAAATTTATTAAGACTTATTTTGTGACCTAACATATAATCTATCCTGGAGACTGTTGTGTGTGTGCTTGAGAAAAACGTGTATTCTGTTGCTGTTGGATAGAGTATTCTATGTATGTATGTTAGGCCTATTGGGTCTAAAGTGTGTTTTAAGTCTGATGTATTCTTATTGATTTTCTGTCTGGGTGATCAGTCCATTTCTCAAAATGGAGTATCTAAGTCCACTACTGTTATTGTGTTACAGTCTATCTCTTCCTTAAAATCTATTAGTATTTGCTTTATATATTTAGGTGCTCTGATGTCGGGTGCCTATATATTTGCAATTTTTATGTTCTTCTGATGAACTGACCCCTTTATCATTATATAAGACCTTCTTTATCTCGTTTGACTTGTCTTTGACTTAAAGTCTATCTCATCTGATAGAAATATAGCTACCCCTGCTGTCTTTTGGTTACCATTTACATGGAATATTTTTCCATCTCTTTACTTTCAGTGTATGTATATCATTAAAAGAGCCATATGAATTTATTGATTTTGAATATTGACCAATGCAGCCTCATAAATGTGATGTATAAATGGAATTTGATAACTAAAGTATGCACAATTTTGAACTTTTCTCAACAGAATTTCCTTTGATAAAATTATTTACATTAGCAGTGCTATATTACATATTGTTAGCACTCTGGAATAACTTGAAGGTTTGTAACATATACAATTATTAATGAAAACCTTTAGCATATATGCATATTTCACTAATTTCTGCTTATTCTTTAGGTAATAAATGTAAAGCAAATTTTATGACCTATAACTAAACTCTGCCTATAATTGATATGGATGGTACAACCATGCTTATACAATTAAAAGAATAGCTTTTAATAAAATTGATTACTTATGAGTTATTTTAAATGTGCTTTTAATCAATACATTCATTAGCAAATACTTACTGATTGCCAGGGATTAAAAATGAGTGTTGTGGATTTATTTTCTTTCTTGCTAGTGGAAAATGAAAATCACTGTGACTTTGTTAAGCTCCGGGATATGCTTCTTTGTACCAATATGGAAAACCTGAAAGAACAAACCCACACTCAGCACTATGAATGTTATAGGTGTTGCAGACTGCAGAAAATGGGCTTTACAGATGTGGGCCCAGACAACCAGCCAGTTAGGTGAGTAGAGAGATATTGCTAGGATAACCAAATGGGTAATTTAGGAGTCTCCTATAAACACAAGGTACAATAATTTTGGAATGAGAATAATTATACTTCTGCCCTGTACCATCCTGAGTGTTAGGTATTTTTTTCATCTTTAGATTTAGATGGAGACAGTAGGAGCAACATAATTAAGATCTCATTTATATGTTGAAATATGTGTATCCAATATGTGTATATGCTGAAATATGTATCCAAGAAAAAATCTGTTATTTTGTTCTAATTTTTGTATTTATATTAAAAAAAAAGAACAAGGAAAGGAGATTGAAAATATTAGCAAATATTGACAAAGGTTGGCAAAGGATATTGAGAAGGGTTTGATGAAGGAAACATCTGAAAAGAAGTCATGCAATGACCTGGAAATCAAGTGAAAAAAGTTTGAGAGCAGGTGTATGTATTTATACTGAAAAGGAGTAGAAATTGTGCTGCAAAAATATGGGAGAGTAGTACATATAATCCAGCTATATCATTTATGGTTCTTTTCAGACAACAAAAATGTGACTCTCTTAAGTAATTAAATTGAATGATATAGGCATCTTTATTTTAACTATTTTGAAAATAGTCTCGAACATTAGCAGTTTCCCCAAATTTTATTGTTAAAAGATGTGAAGAAGTATGATATGATGGAAAGTGGTGGGAATAAGAAATTAGTTATGTAAGTATTTAAAGATTCTAGTATTCTTTACATATACTCTATGTGTACTCTGATATTAAATATTGTGTCTCATTTTTATATCTTATGATATATGAATTCCTATTTTCTATCGCTATACATGAGAGAATGTTGGTAAATGTCCTTATATGGGATCTAACATATACTATATATACTTTTACATATTTACATTAGCATTTTAATGTGACAGTAATAAAAAATTTATTTGTAGTTTTCAAGAAATCTATGAAGCCAAAAGACAAGAGTTCTCTGATCAATGTCAGAGGGAAGAAGAAGAGTTGAAACGGAGATTTATGCAGCTAGTAAAAGAGAAAGAAACAACATTTAAGGAAGCTGAAAAAGAGGTAAGTACTGCCAGTTTGATACATTAATAATTTGTATTCATTTTTAAATGTCCTATTACTTTTATCTGAAGAGTTTACTTGATATTTTTGCAGGATACTTGCTATTTTTCAAAAAGTAGCTATTTACCATGTAGGGTTTTAACACAGCCTTTATGAAATTATAGTCTGTAATTTTATTTTTTTCTGTGACACATGAATAATTTTCCATTTAAATAATCCCTAAAATAATTTTATAAAATGCATCATTTACTTTCATTTTATTTACACTTTGAGTTTTCATGCATATTTAGTCAAATATACAGCAAGTCGAATTTACAGCAAGCTCAAGCTATTTACTTCTTTGAAGAGTAAGGTACTTTCTAACACTATTACTGTGTTACAAAATTTTCTTCACTTTTATAAATAAATAAATGTTGACTAATGCAGCCTTGATTAATTAAAGAATTTTTAGTTGGTAAATTATGTAAATTTTCTGTTCATTTTATTCCATGCTATTTCCAAGAAAATGGAAAAGGAGGCTATTAATATATTATAGTTTTGATTATTTGCCACAAATAAGTTTTTGGTGAAGGCATATATTTGGAACCAGAATTTCTTTTCTCGAGTGCAGATGGCTTCAGTTTAAGAACATTTAATTTTAGGAGGTAAATTGGAACTAGAACTTCCTTTTCCTTAGAAACAAGATGGTGATTAGGTGCTATAGACCAGATGTCTCAGTCAGGGACAGTTTGATAATAAGTAATAGAAATTCCATTAGCGTAGGTATAAAGGGAAAGTTTGAAAGTATGTAAGGGTATCTCATGGCATTCAGGAATGGAAGTACAGATAGATCTCATGAAGACTTACACCCAAACTAGGAAGTGACCAGAAACCAAAGCAACCATTTAAATTTTCTATTTCTCCTCTACCTTATTTTCCATCATGATGATCCTTATCTCTGTACATCTGCTTCATTTTTTTCTCCCTGAAAATCAGTCCTCCACCCTATATCTCTCTTATATGTTCTTAGGAAGAACTGACCACATCCTAAAATTGGTTGTGCAAAGTGGCGAGTAGCAGAGTTTCTTAATAGGGTTTAATAATTTCTTCAGGAAGGAACAAATGAACTTCTGGTAGTAAGAAAATAACCAAGATTTTAAGGGCATCCACAGAGAACAAGGTGACAAGGAAACAGGCCCATATGGCTTGCTTAGCAAAGAAATGACTTAGTTATTTTTAACATGGTAAGTAAACAGCAACTCTAACTGACAAGGAAATTGGAAGCTCACTGAGCTAAACTTTCCAAGCACATCTACCAGAAGGATAAGTCAGCCCCTTCAAAATTTTCAAATACTGAAAAATTACATTTTCATATATTCCCCATTATTAGGAAGTTTTATCTTTTCATATTATAAATTATTACTCGTATTTTTTTCAGAGAATTACTTCTCTGTTTATAGTATTCCTATTAGTTTGTTACTAGTTTATAATTCTGTATATATTATAGAAATTTCTCTTTTGTTTTCTAAATATTTGCAATGTCTTTGCTAATCTGTCTCCTATCTTTTATCTGTATTTACAATGTCCATTGCTGAATAGAAATTGAATAATATTTTATTTTATTTTATTTTATTTTTTGAGATAGAGTCTCAGTCTGGTGTCTGAACTAGAGTGCCATGGTATCAGCCTAGCTCACAGCAACCTCAAACTTCTGGGCTTAAGCAATCGTCCTCCCTTAGCCTTCCAAGTAGCTGGGACTACAGGCATGCACCACCATGCCCGACTAAGTTTTTCTATATATATATTTTTAGTTGTCCAGCTAATTTCTTTCTATTTTTTTAGTAGAGATGGGGTTGCACTCTTGCTCAGGCTGGTCTCAAACTCCAGAGCTCAAACAATCCGCCCACCTTGGCCTCCCAGAGTGCCAGGATTACAGGCGTGAGACACCATGCCTGGCTGAAATTGTGTATTTTGATGCAGTCAAATGTACTAGTCTTGCCTTTTATAACATTTACATTATTTTGTTGCCTAAAAGACCTTACTTATATTAAGGTTATAAACATACATTTCTATAGTTTTTTCTATGGGATTTATTTTTGTGTTTTTTTATAGACTGGTAGTCAATCATAAAAATATCATTTGAGTACTCCTTCCTATCTAGTGGATTTGAAATGCTACTTAATAATATTATAGCATTACATTTCCATAAGTGACTTATTTATGTACTCCTTTTTGTGTTTCATGGATATATTTTCCTCTTTCTGTTCCAGTGTAAATGAATTTAAATGATAACAACTTTAATAGTTTTGTTTTGCTATCGGTTAAGGGAAGTCTCTTCTCTCATCTCCCAGCATTGCCAAAAGATTTTTGGCTATTCTTGCATATTGTATTATTCAGACAAATTTTAGGTCTATTCTGAAGGTCTCTAAAAAATTCCTGTTGGGATTTTACTAACTTAATAGGCTAATTTTGGGAGAATTAACATCTTCACCAATATTGTCACTTACCTCAGGGACAACATATTAATCCCTATTTATTCAGAATGTACTTTCATGGTCCTTAGAAAAATTATTTAGAATGCATATACTTTGCTCATGTTTTGTTGAGTTTATTCTTAGCATCTGAAAATTTATTCTTATTATTTTAAATATGGGACAAGTTTTTCTTTTGTATACAGAAATTGAGAGGAGTAAGAAATTTTTCAATTGGTTCTAATAGTTTTTAATTATTTAGAGTCTTTTACTTAATCATATTATTTGCAAATTCATCACACTTCCATCTTTTTGTAACAAATATTTATATTTGTTGTTTATTTTCCTTATTCTATTGCATAGGTTTTGACTTCCAGGAGAATAGATACCAGACGTACAGTTTTGGTAATTTGCTAGAAATATTTCTAATATTTAACCATAAAGTATGATGTGGGCTGGTGGATCATTTTTCCATATTAAAAAATTTTCTGTTCTATTCTGAATATCACTGATATTTTGGCATCTACTGAGAGATAATATGATTTTACTTTTTAATCTATAAATATTACAAATAAAATTAATAACCTCTACTGCTGAATCCCCTTATTTTATGAGAAAGTCACAGTTTAATTTTTATTTATCTTATATCAATAAAAATGATAAAAAAGTTAAATCAGAATAAAAATGTATATGTGCATATGTCTCCTAATTTTGTTGTCATACACATGCATAGGCAAAAAAAAAAGAGACCTGAAAGATATGAGGCTTGTAGGGACTATGTTAAAGTAGTAGTCTCTAGGTGGTGAAATTTGAGGTGGTTTTTACTTTGTTATTGCTTTTGATAATTAACATATTAAAATGAGCCTTATTAATTTTCTCATTGGAAAAGCACAGATATTTTCTCACTATACTGAGTTGATACTTTTGTTCAATTTAAAGTTTTTTCAAGCTTCATTGAGGTATAATTGCAAATAAAAGTACATTTAAAGTGTACAACAGGGAAGTGAGCCAAAATGGCCCAATGGAGCCACAGTTTGTGGACCATCCTGGAAGAAGAGTTGAGAGTTGGACTGAGGAGAGTGAAGAGTGATTAGTGCTTGGAAGTGGACCACAGGGACAGATACCAGTCAAGTCCAGGAACGCCACCAGGAGGAACGGTGAGGATGAGAGAAAGAAGGATAGAAAACAGAAATTGACAGTGTGGATGAAATCCAGGGAGTCCTGGAACCCAGGGAAAGGGTAAGTAGTCTTCACCCTCCCCACCCAGGTGCCTCAGGCCAGCAATGGGACACAGGGCTCTCATCCTGCTGGGGAGTGCCATGAGGGACCACAGAGCCAGCATCCCTGCATCTGAACACTTCCTTCTTTGCAACTCCTCCACTCCAGACATTCCAGAAAGTAATTTTGGCTCAAGCTGGCTCTAGCCTTGTGGTCACACCCTCCCTGTAACAACTGCCAAAGAGACTTGGCTCCCCACAATGGGGGTGCATTCCCAGCTGAACCTGCCTCAGAGAGTGTAGCCGCAGTAGTAATGGCTCAGAGAAGAGGGTGAACCCAGTGCCCCCTGACATGAGAGGTGTAGAGAAACTGCACACCCTGCCCACACCATAGCAGCCACTAGAGTATTCTGTGCTGAGTGACCTGCTTTCAGTGCCAGGGGCAATTTCCCACCTGAGCCAGTGGTATTTTATTTGCAGTTATACCTCAATGAAGCCTGAAAAAACTTTAAATTGAACAAAAGTATCAACTTAGTATAGTGAGAAAATATATGTGCTTTCCCAATGAGAAAATTAAGGCTCATTTTAATATGTTAATTGTCAAAAGCAATAACAAAGTAAAAACCACTCACAGTCACAGTTTATGATCTGCCTGCCCATAGGCGTTTGGCATGTTCACCTACTGACAGCTCAGACAGTGGGGAGATGAAGGGGAGAGGTTTCAGTTCCAGGCTACAGTGGCAAGAGAGAGCCTTTACCCATTGGGAGGGTGTGGAAGAGCACGGGACAGTAGAGGGCTGTGAGTGTGTCCTATCCCCTATGCCCACTGGAGAATTGTCATACTGGAGTAGGCTGTGGCACTGAGATTGAATTTGCATAACTACTGGTTCCCATGGCAACTGAAAGCCTTGGGTGCCACAGGCTGAATGGGAGAAGCTGCCCTCCACCACGACTCACATCAATAGAGAGTGCAGCTTGACCTAAGAGTTTCTTCAGCTGCCACTATTACCCTGGTGGGAGTGTCTCCCTGGCAGAGACCTCTGTGGATAGAGAGGCCCACTCACCTTGCCTTGTAGTCTAGTGGCAGAAAAGGGGTGCACAATTGGAAAGCCCTCATCTACCAGCGTCACAGAGAGATGCACACCAGCGGGTTAGGCACACAAACTATGTGGTAGTTTAAGAGCCTATCTTGGGCAGAGAGGGAACACAAGTGAATCTATTAGAGGGGAAAGTACCCAGGCTTATGGACAGGAATGGAAAAAGCCTGCCTAGGGGCCTCAGCAACCACATGATTAGCTCCTCCCATCAGGAGCAGCCCTCCAAGCTTGGAGAGGTAGCCCCGAACACCATACCAGTGGCTCCCCCTAATGGTTGACTAAGCAAACTCTGAGACCCATAGAGGCTCGGCAAAGACCTACACATCCCGGCTTTTGCACCCCAGCTATAATCTATCTTGCTCCTCCCCCTACCACCTCACATGAGAGCAGGGTCCAAAAACCCTCTGGGAGCTACAAAGTCCCTCACAAATCATAGGGCATTTGTATACTTAAACTTGGGGACCAGAGACTACCAAGGGCTTAATAGATTACCTTCGTAACTGGCTCCTCCATGCGAACTACAATCAATGACAGCAGGAACAACTCCATAGCTAAACATAGTGCCTTTCATCTCAAGCTATTAGGGAGCAGTGGATTCATACTGACAAGTACAATCCAGCAGCTCAGAGCTTAAGCTCAGATATCAAACTCACCATACTCCATTGGGTAAAGATGAAGACAACAGGTCAGAGGTAACCCAAAAGATTTATCAAACCTGCTAAAACCCCTCAAAGGCAATTCAGGACCAGAACTCCTCATGCAGTTCCCCATCAGGGAACAATCTTTGGGGACTCAGAGACAGGGCCATAAACCAGCCCTAGGACCCCCAGCTCTCTACCAAAAGGCCAGACGAGAAGGAATTAGTGAATGAACTCTGGAAACGTGAAAAGTCAGGGCAAAAAGACACTCCCAAGAGAAATCAATAGCTCTTCAGCAATGGGTACTAACTTAAATGAAACGGTTAAAATGATAGATGAAGAATTTCAAATATGGATTGTAAGAAAGCTCAATGAAACACAAGAGAAACTAGAAATCTAATACAAAGAAGCCACAAAAACAATGCAGGAAATGAAAGAAAAATTTCCTAAAGAAATTGAAGTATTAAAGAAAACCAGACAGAATTTCTGGAAATGAAAAAATCATTCAAGAAACTACAAAACACAGTGGAAAGCCTTAAGAACACACAAAAAAAATAATCTCAGAGCTTGAAGATAACGCCTATGAGCTAAAGAAATCAGTCAAAGAGAAAGAACACAGGAATAAGAGGCTTGAACAAAGCATACAAGAAATGTGGAGAATTATGTAAAGAGGCCAAACATAATAATCATAGGCATCCAAGAGGGCAAAGAAGGAAATGCACAAGGGTTGGATGATATGCTTGAGGGAATAATGGCCTAGCTAGTAAAATAGGTATCCAGATACAAGAAGCATACAGAACTCCTGGGAGATTCAATGTGAAAAGACAATCACCATGTAACCTAGTTATTAGACTGATCAAAGTAAAAACAGATTCTCAACTGAAACCATATAACCCAAAAGGGACTGGGGACCCAACATCAGGCTTCAAATACAGAACAATGGCCATCCTAGAATTCTGTATCCTGCAAAATTGACCTTCTTCTATAAGAGAGAAATAAAGACTTTCCCAGACAAGCAATCACTGAGAAAAGTTGTGAAAACCAGACCAGCCCTGCAGCAAGTACTCCAGACCTGCATTATGCATTGACCAGTGCAGTAGACAACCACCAACATAAAATTACCCAAAAGCTACAGTCCATAGCCCATATTCCACCATAGCTCAAGAAGTAAAACAAAACAATAAGGGTCTATCCAACAGGATAAACAGAAATCCACGCTAAATATCAATTTTCTCAATAAGTGAGAATGGCTTGAACTGTCCACTGAAGAGACATAGGCTGGCTGATTAAATTTTAAAAAATTACAAGCCAAGTTTCTACTGTCTCCAGGAAACAAATCTAACCCACAAGGACTCATTTGGACTCAAGGTGAAGGGATGGAAAACAGTATTCCATGCAAACAGAAACCAAAAGAAAGCTGATGTAGCCATTCTCATATCAGACAACATAAACATTAAATCACCAAAATTAAAGAAAGACAAAGACAGTCACTGTATAATGGTGAAGAAAAGAATTCAATAAGAAGTCTTAATAGGCCAGGCGCGGTGACTCACACCTGTAATCCTAGCACTCTGGGAGGCTGAGGCAGGCGGATCGCTCAAGGTCAGGAGTTCAAAACCAGCCTGAGCAAGAGAGAGACCCCATCTCTACTAAAAATAGAAAGAAATTAATTGGACAACTAAAAATATATAGAAAAATTAGCCGAGCATGGTGGCACATGCCTGTAGTCCCAGCTACTTGGGAGGCTGAGGCAGAAGGATTGCTTGAGCCCAGGAGTTTGAGGTTGCTGTGAGCTAGGCTGATGCCACGGCACTCACTCTAGCCAGGGAGTGAGACTCTGTCTCAAAAAAAAAAAAAAAAAAAAGTCTGGTGTTATAGAAAATTCAATGTTTTCTTTTTGTTAAGGGATCAGCTTTCTCTGATTAGATATTACAAATTTCAGGATATTTTCACAAAGTATGAAAAATCAAGAGAATATCCTATATTAATACACCATTTATTTGATTGAATGTAATTCCACGCCCTCCAGTGATAATCATATAGCACAAGGTCAGTATTTAATAAATAAATATTTTTGCCATTAAATGGTAAAAAATAATAAGTTCATTGTATGCTGAGGACAAGTTTTGAACAAGAGAGTGCATTAAGAACTAATTAAAAGAACTCCATAGTAATCATATTCAATTTTTTTACATCAGTAAAGTGCAAATTATGTTTTCCCTATCTCAAAGAGTCATGACAAATTGTATGAAAAAAACATTCAAGGGTATCACCGCTAGTGATGAATTCAAAATATTAACCTATGCCAGCAATTTTAATTTCTTACCCATTCCCCAGCTGCAACCCATTTCATCATCTTGGCTACTAGTATTTCTGTTCCTTTCAGTGGTATCCATTTCCTCCTCTTCATCTGAGTCTTCTCCTAGCATCTTCTTCTCCAACATTTGTTGCTGCTTGCGCAATTCCTTCAACTGCGTCACCGTTAACTCGGATTCTGCCTCCCGGTCTTCCTCTGGTCCCTTATGAATCAAGCAAAAAAGTTCTTTCAGAGTTCAGGACTGTGGAAGTTACTTTCAGAAATACAGCAATGTGTACAGAGGTCTGGAGATGAGGGGCCTGATTGATTCCTCCACTTTTGTAATCGCTGACTGGGAGAATTTCCTTTCTGAACAAAAGCTTAAGAAGCTCAGGATCGAAGCCCGGTGAGCTCCTGAGATTCCAAGTCTAGATTTTTCTACTTACCTGCAGGATGAAGAGACGGGTGCTGCCTCCAAAGCGAAGAACATGCCCGACGTGGACCCGACAATAGGTGCGGGGTGGGATGCGAGTTTTGTTGAGAAAAGTGCCATGGGTGCTTCCTAGATCGTAGAGGTAGAAGCCCGGCCCGTGGCCCTCGCATTCTTTGTCTGGGCCGGACGCCCTGTGCTGCAGCACGGCATGGTAACGAGACACAGAAGGGTGCTCCAGGCACACGTCGCAGCTAGACAGCCTCCCGAAAAGGCAGTAACTCGTCCCTTTCAAGCTACGGGTGCCAAGGATGGTGCCGCCCTTCAGGGTCTCTAGGCTGTAGGGGGCCGTGGTTGGGCCACCCCATGGCGGCTCTTGGTAGGGGGGAGCCCGGGCCGGACCGCCAGGGGAAGAAGAAGCTGTGGGGGGACGTGGCTGCTCCTCCTGTGGACTCCTGGTGTCCCGGCTGTCCAGCAGAGGTGGCGGGACGTCAGGCTCCCCAGAATCGGGGTCCCGCAGCGCCGTGGGCCTTTCTTTCTTCACCTCCTCTGAGTCTGAGGGATTGGTAGCAGGGGCTTTATCCCGCACCGCCGGGGGCACCGGCAGAGGTGGTTTCTTGAAGTCGCCACTGACTTCTTGCGGCGCCGCCTGCTCCGACTGAGGAGGAATATCAGCCATCCTATACCTGGTGCAGCCTCGAAATCTGTTCCTAGAAACCTCACCCTTCGGTCGCTTCGTTCCTCTCCACGTCTCCCTCTTCCAAACTCTCAATGACTCTTCTGGGTAGCAATTGTGGAGTTGGTCCTTCACGACCCAGAGCGCTGTGAAGTGGTGCGTAACACGGGAAAGTCATAGTAAGAGAAAAATAGAAAAAGGCTGTCGGGGTGCTGAGCAGAATGCGGACATCTTTAGAGGTTGCAACAGGATTGTAATGACTTCCTGTGGCATAGCCTGATTGAGAAGAAGCGCTTCCGGCAGTGTTGGACCACTAACCACCAAACAGCCTTGCGGGCCTGACGCGACCCTTGTCTCAGGTCTCTCGGGGTCCGACAGCTGCCCAGCCCGCGTCTGCGACGCAGCAGTGCATAGTGGCACCACCTTGCGTCGATTCTGGTCCAGACCTTCCCATCTTCTGGCTGCCCTGGACATCAGGCAACCTCAGGACCCTGTGATTGGCGCCTGCTGACCGTGACTGAGGACCACCTCCCCGGAGGAATTTGGACATTCCTCAGGTTCGGTGCTTGTCCTTCGTGTGCCTTTCAGTGAAATTAGGAAGAGGGAGATTTTTCTGTTTGCTCATTCATTTGTTCGTTCCGAGACAAATTATTGAGGCAGCATAGTTTAGTGCTTAAGAGTGGAGACCCTGGAGCTTGTCTTGATTTTCGCCCTCATCGTTTGTGACATTGGACAAGACACTGGGCCTCAGCTCTCGCGTCTAAAAAATGAGGATAGTAATAGTATCTGCTTCGTAGGATTGTTAGGAGAATTGAATTAAACAATAAAAGTGAAGCCTGGCATAGAGTAAGCATTCAATAAAATGGCAGATAATAAATACTGTGTGCCAAGATCATGACCGTAACAAGTAAATGGGAGAATAAAATTGATTAAGATAAGTGCTAGTTAAAATCCAAGGATCAATGCTGTGACAGAGACATGCTAAGTGCTGTGAGAATATAGAAAGGGAGATGTGCTGAGGAAGTGATGGAGGGTGGTGACGTAAGCTGTATTTAAGAATGAATATCAGACTGCCAGGGATGTGGGTGTTGACAGGGCATTTCTGGCAGAGATCACAGCCTAAAAGGTCAACTTTGGAAATGCATGTCGTTCTCAAGACACTGAGTAATATGATATTGTTAGAACTATTGTTAGAACTAAGGTGGTCATTTCTGCTAGGAAGCTCTTCCTTTGTGCTTCCACTGCACTAGGTGTATATGCCTCTAGAATGGCACTTACTACACACTTTCATGTTGAAATATTCTGTTTCTGTTTCTCTCCCTCACCTCAGGACAGGGATCTTGCATTATTGGCCTTTGTCTCCTCACATAGTGCCTGGCATTTAACAAATGTTTGTTGAACTTGAAGAGACATATGGGAAATGAATCTGCAAAGGTGAGTTGAAGCCAGATTGTGCATTTTGTTGAATGGTAAGCCAAAGAATTCTGACTTTTTCTAAAAGGCCATGAGAAGCCATCAGATTTGAGTTTTAAAAAGAATAAGCTCCAGGAAGCAGGGCAAAAAATAAAAAATGAAATAAAAAATTTAAAAATAAAGAGTAAGTCTAGCAGCAGTATGGATAATAGATTGGATACAAAGAGAGACTGGAGGAAAGACTACCAATTAGAAAGTGGGAGAAATCTCTGATTCTTCTGTACATATGTCAGAAGTTTAAAGCATAAGACCATTTAGATTAGTGGTTCATAAATTTTTCTACCAGGACTATGCCTGAGATAGAGAATATGAATTACCACCTACTATCTTTAACTCTACTCCCTTTTCTAGTATTCATCCAGCACAAATATGTCAAGATACCCTGAGAAATACACCTCATATTTACATCATGCCTTGCAAATTGTTCAGGATTGGGCATAATGGTAGTTTGGTAATGAGTTAGTGAGGTGAGATGGAGAACATGGATACTAGAGCCCCAGATAATATTGACGCTATTAGTCTATCCAAATTCTACCTTGTGGTTCAGTCCAGTAAGAATTGTCATTGTGTGACAATGACAATTATCTAACAGTTATATTTCTCTTAATTTCTTTAGGGAGAACATCTTTGGTCCTACAGTTTTGCTGACACTGACATTTTTCTAAGTGGTCTTGAATAGCCTGCTTTTTACTTCAACAACTGGCCAGACTTCATATTTTTCACTGCAGAAGCCTATAACCTACAGTTGCTGGATATTTAAACACATTACTTTTAGGATATCATCTACATTTAACCTGAGATCTCTTCTTATTCCAAAATGTTGAGATACTGGGGAGAGATACCAATATCATCAAGCCAGACCAACAGAAGTTCCTTTGATTTACTTCCACGGGAGTTCCGTCTGGTGGAAGTCCATGACCCACCCCTGCACCAACCCTCAGCCAACAAGCCCAAGCCCCCTACCATGCTGGACATCCCCTCAGAGCCATGCAGCCTCACCATCCATACCATTCAGTTGATCCAGCACAACCGACGTCTTCGCAACCTTATTGCCACAGCTCAGGCCCAGAATCAGCAGCAGACAGAAGGTGTAAAGACTGAAGAAAGTGAACCTCTTCCTTCCTGCCCTGGGTCACCTCCTCTCCCTGATGACCTCCTACCTTTAGATTGTAAGAATCCTAATGCACTGTTCCAGATCCGGCACAGTGACCCAGAGAGTGACTTTTATCGGTAAGGCAAGGCTTTGCTATATCTTACTTTTCTCAAGTAATCTTCCCAACAACCCTGTTAAGACTGTAATATCATTTCCATATCCACGTGAGAGAACTGAGGATAAGAGTAATTGACTTTGCCAGGGTTTCTCAGATAATTAGTGGGAAGTCTAAGTTTTGAACCCCAATCTTGAGAATCCAGAGTCTGTATTTTTATTTTTTTATTTTTTGTTGAGATAGTCTCACTATGTTGCCCAGGCTGGTCTTGAACTCTTGGCCTCAAGTGATCCTCCCGCCTCAGCCTCCCAAAGTAAAGTTCTGGGATTACAGGTATGAGCCATCGCGGCTGGCCCAGAGTGTGTATTTTTAAATTTTCTGATGCAGCAAATATTTATTGAGTGTCTACTGTGTGGTAAGCACTTTACTAGGAGCAAGGAAATACACTGGCATGTTAAAAAGGGCATGGTCTCATAGATCTTGGAGTCTTGTCTTTCTCTTTAATGTAAAATTTATACTATGGATTTAGTTCAGTGTCTTCAAATTGGAATTCATGGGCTTATTCTGGTATTATGAGGAATCCACAAGTCTATACAAATATTTTTAAATTGTGTATTTTCATTTTGGTAACAGTTTAAGAAATATAAAAATGTTCTTGCTCCTTACTACTCAATATCTGATCCAAGACCAACAGCATCAACATTACCTGGAAGCTTATTAGAAATGCAGAATCTCAGGCCTCACCCAGACCTGCTGAATCAGAATTTGCATTTTAAAAAGACCTGTAGGAGATTCATAAGGGAATTTATGTTTCAGAAGTCCTGCTCCAGATCCTCTGAATGACTGCCTTATAACCTAGTGCTACTATTGTATTTAATGCCAAATAATTACTTTTTTCCTTTTCATTTCGAAATTTGTCAAACCTACAGAAAAGTTTAAATAATCATATAATGAACTTCCAAATACCCTTCACCTGCACTCACCAATGATTAATATTTTGCCACATTTGCTTTATAACATATGTGTATGTATACATACATATGCACATGAATATACAAACACATATATTAATACATACTTAATACACACACACTTTTTTTAGCCAAATATTTTAAAGTAAGTGGCAGACATCACAATATTTCACCCCTAAATTCCTCATCATGTATATCCTAAGAATAAGGAAATTATCCTATGTAATCACAATACCATTATCATACCAAAGTAAATAAATGCTAACTAAATGTCACTTAATAAGTCCATATTCATATTCCTCTAGTTGTCCCCAAAATATCTTCTATAAATGTATTTTCCCCCATCTAGGATCTAACAGAAATTCATTTATTGCATCTGGTTGTTCTGCCTCTTTCGTGCTTTATAAGTTCAGGTCACTTGTATTATAAAATGTTCCACTTACTGAATTTGCTTATTATTTCCGCAGGATTAGAGTCAGATTAAATATGTACAGGGCTGGATGCAGTGACTCATGCCTATAATCCCAGTGCTTTGGGAACCTGAGATAGGAGGATTGCTCGAGGCCACGAGTTTGAGACCAGACTGGGCAACATAGCAAGAGCTCATCTCTATAAAAGACAAAAAATTAACCAAGCATGGTGGCATGCACCTGTAGTCCCAGCTACTCAGAAGGCTGAGGCAGGAGGATTGCTTGAACCCAGGAGTTAGAGGTTACAGTGAGCTATGATCACACCTCTGCAGTCCAGCCTGGGTGACAGAGCAAGATCCTGTCTCTAAAAAAATAATAAAAATAAAAAAATATGTTTGGCAGGAATACTACAAAAGTAATATTATATGTCATTTATTGTATCTCCCTACTGGTGATAATAGTTACTATTTTAGTGGTCCTAAACTAATGAGAAAGGAACAGAAATAGACTAAATATGTAAGGGTTGCATTTGGGCCAGATGATGGCCAGGTGATGTTAAGGTGCATTATATAATTGAAGGTCTTGAAATCATTGGAATAGTGAAAAGGGGAGGGATAACTGTGTTATTACATGTATGGCACATGCCAGTTTGGATACACCCAACTCAAAAAATTTGCTCTGTATCAATCAATACCATATTCACATTTTGAGGGCAATTTAGTTTTTAAGAAAATAATATTGTCCACCATATTAAATTGATGCTATTTATAATTTTGTAGTTTTGAGTCAAATTTCTATTGTCAGCAAGAGCTATAATCATCAAAAGTTTGTGGCTACTTTTGTTTTATATATATTTAAGAAACTGTATAACAAAAATAATTTGCATCAGCTATGGGGATTCCAAAAAATTATTTTCCTTTGAAAGAGGTACAAATATTACTCTAGTATAAGCAATATTGGTTTAGCTCTCTCTGTAAATTAGGCGTTTCTGAGGCCTTTATCCTTTGGCCCAGAGAGACTGACCATAGAAATAATGATAAATATATTACATAAAAAGTTATTTGGCAATTGGTTGTCTTATTTTCAAACTATTATGTAATTTGCAATAATAGCTACTCAACAGATAATGGTTAAATGGGTAGATAGCTCCTCAGGCACTTTTGTACAGTATGTGGTGACACGTGCCAAATATGAACCAAGGAAATGTGATTTTCTGTGCTTTATTTTTATCTATAAAATAAATTCCTTTGTCTGTGGGAAGCAAAAGCCAGATGGGAAATTTCAGGAGACAAGTAAATTATTAAAAGCTTGTTAAAAGTTATTTTAGGAGATCAGACAGCTTTTTGAAGTTTTTTCTTGGAAAGATGAAGATTTTTGCAGTAGCGATTTAGGGGCAAAAAAAAAATTGTGTGTTATGAAGAATATAGGACCCTGAGTCAGAGGTTCCACTGCTTACTAATAATTGCTACACAACTTTTGGCAAGTCAGCCCCTCTGAACCTCCATTTCCTCTCCTGGAAAATAGGAATATTAATAATATGAACCCTACCCATTTTATAGCATAGGATAGGATGAAAATGCTTTGTAAGCTATATGTTTTAAATTGCTTTCATAAAATTGAGTTGCCTTCCTGGTTTTAAAAATGGTCCTTTGTAGGTATATAAGAATCTCCTGATTGGAACTGTGAATTTTTGAAAGTCCGTATATCACCACCCAGCATGTGTGGAAACTATGTTGTGGTGAAATAACGACAGCATCATTGTGCAGTGTCTGAGCTACACTGTTAAACTTAATCCTAAAAGTGATCAAAATTGAGCAATTGCTAAAAGGAAACCTTCTTTTCACTAGACACCCTTTGTACTGCTTATTATCGATACGTATTGCCTGTTCAAACACTGGGAGTTGCTGAGACATGCCCTGATAGCAGCAGGATGAAACTGAGCTATCTAACCTGAATAGAATTTCCCTGGAAAGCAGGGCCAGTGGTTTGACTGGACTGTAAAACTCCTGGGGAGACAGAACAGTTGGTCACCCCTTCGAGAGAGCACTAATAACACTACCATTTTTCCACTTTCAGTGGGAAAGGGGAACCTGTGACTGAACTCAGCTGGCACTCCTGTCGACAGCTTCTCTACCAGGCAGTAGCCACAATCCTGGCCCACGCAGGCTTTGAGTGTGCTAATGAAAGTGTCCTGGAGACCCTAACTGATGTGGCACATGAGTATTGTCTTAAGTTCACCAAGTTGCTGCGCTTTGCTGTGGATCGGGAGGCCCGGCTGGGACAGACTCCTTTCCCTGATGTTATGGAGCAGGTATTCCATGAAGTGGGTATTGGCAGTGTGCTCTCCCTCCAGAAGTTCTGGCAGCACCGCATCAAGGACTATCACAGTTACATGCTACAGGTGAGGTGATCCTGTGAAAAAGTGCGAAGAGATATCTATCCAATCTAGGGGTATTCATCAGAATCCCACAACACTTGCTCTAGCATGCAGAGCACAGGGTCTTGGAACCAAGTGAAGTTAACATCCTTTTCTTATGGCCCTAGCTATGTTTCTGGCCAGACACAAAGGACCTCCTTTAGTCAGTGAACAGCCCCATTCATTAATAATTCCTCTGGAAGAAATTATGCACAGGTATATGGAATCTGAGAGATGCAGTTAGTATGCTTTTATTCGACAAGTATTTATTAAGCGCCTATTGTGAGTCAGGCATTGTATAATACAGCAGTTAACAAGACAGGTTCATTCAGCTTACATTCTTGTTGTGGGGAAACAAAAACAAGTAAACAAATAATGATCAAAACAATTTCAGGAGCCAGTACAGTGGTGCACGTGCCTATAAACCCTGCTACTTGAGAGACTGAGGCAGGAAGGTTGCCTGAGCCCAGGAGTTCAAGGTCAGCCTGGGCAACATAGCAGGACCCTGTCTCTAAAAAACAAACAAACAAACAAACAAACCAATTTCAGATAGTGTTAAGTGCTATGAAAACCAAAACAGAGTTAGGTGATATTGCCTGGAGGATTGTGGGTGGGGCACCATTTTTGGTTAGAACAATAAATATCTAATCTCTTCAACCCTTGTGCCCTTAACCAAGTCATTTGTTCACTGTTTCAGTTTCCACAAATCTATAATGTTAGGAATTTTGTAACACCCAATCAAAAAAAGTATTTGCTAAATGATCCAGATTTTCCACACCATTCATTATTCACCTGGGGTACAGATGTCAACTGTTATTTTACACAAATATGTAATCTTTTGTCTCAGGTCTATCTTTAATACAATCTAACTTGATTTACCTTTCTATAATTTTTAATTAATGACACACACATTCTCTGCCAAACACATTTTCTTTATGTCTCTATCACTCATAAATGCAAACTCAGTACCTTAAACCAATCCCTTTCATTGGTAGTGGATGTATTAAAACTTGTCTGTTACTCATATTCTGTTGGCTTTCCCATGGAATAGTGCAAGCTGACTATCCAACTTTTAATACATCCTTGGAAAATGACTCTTGCTTGCCAACAGATTAGTAAGCAACTCTCTGAAGAATATGAAAGGATTGTCAATCCTGAGAAGGCCACAGAGGACACTAAACCTGTGAAGATCAAGGAGGAACCTGTGAGTGACATCACCTTCCCTGTCAGTGAGGAACTGGAGGCCGACCTTGCTTCTGGAGACCAGTCACTGCCCATGGGAGTCCTTGGGGCTCAGAGTGAGCGCTTCCCATCTAACCTGGAGGTTGAAGCTTCGCCACAGGCTTCAAGTAAGAGAAATAAACTTCAATTCTGGGAGATATACTGATCTCCATACTTTTTGCTTTTTGGAATCAAACTATGGAGGTAGGAGAATAAAAGTGGGAGTGGGCAGAATGGGAAGTCCCAAAACAAATATGGCTTCACTGATCTAGAGATACCAGCATTCTTCTCTAATTTGTGAAAAGAAGACTAGCACAGCTTTACAGGCCTTCTTTAAAATAATCCCTCGTTAAGACATAGATGCAATGTATGTTGTCCTGTTGATTACCAAGGTTGATTTCAGCTGACCCAGCTGGTGGGGCCGACATCCCCATCTTCCTTAGTATTCTGTATTGGTCCTTCCTGATGTTTTTACTTAATTGGATAAGACAGCTGCCAGATAGATGGAGGAGTGCTAATTGCTCAAGGATATTTGAATAGTTGGACTTCCTTGCTAGAATACACCAACAAATCAGAGATGAAAGAGATTGAAATAGGGCTTCCGAGTTAGAGGCAGCTTGCATCTCCTTCCACATAGACTGTGATTACCTTAGGAACCAGACAGCTGACTGATTACTTGAGTCAGTTAGGTTGCAAATTAGTCTGAGCACTCACTTGTTTACAAATATAAATTGTCATTTCATCAATGCACAGATAAACAGCAAATCTTCAAATGTGGTCTAAATGGAATTAGGCCATACTTTTAAAAGTGTTGGGCAGGAAGCCTTTCACCATGGAACAGCAGAACAGCATTGCTAGAATACTTAGAGATAGGAGGGCCAATGAGAAATTGTTGCAGACTTTTCAGTGGAGATCACACAAGGAACTGCTATCAGCATTATGTAGTGTTCTTTAACTTTCATAATGAGAGAGGACCAGAGATCCAAACAAAAGGCAGGAAAACAAGACAGCCCCAAAGAAGGAGGAAGGAAGCACAGGCAAACAAAACAACTGAACAAGCCGCATGGTTGTGCCCACTTTTGGGCCATGAGACAGGGAATCTTTCCACTTGCAGTTTTACTTCCCTGGTTTAGGAAAATAGGGGTGAGTGAGGCAGAGGAAAGGTGGAAGAATTGGAAAGGAAGATATTCAGAGTTGGTAATTTTTTGATGTTAACTTTTTGAAGCAGAGAATAACCACCATATTTTCCAGCCAAGTATAAACTCAGTGAAAACTGAGTTCAAAGCACACTAATCAGGTCTGAGTGGTATATTTACTCTACTTTGTCCTACACTCAGCTTACTACCAGGTGTATGTTCTTTCCTCTATTTCTAGGTGCAGAGGTAAATGCTTCTCCTCTTTGGAATCTGGCCCATGTGAAAATGGAGCCTCAAGAGAGCGAAGAAGGCAATGTCTCAGGGCATGGTGTGCTGGGCAGCGATGTCTTTGAGGAGCCCATGTCAGGCATGAGTGAAGCCGGGATCCCTCAGAGCCCTGATGACTCAGACAGCAGCTATGGTTCCCACTCCACTGATAGCCTCATGGGGTCCTCACCTGTTTTCAACCAGCGCTGCAAGAAGAGGATGAGGAAGATATAAAAAGAAAAAAAGGAGATTTTTGTCCAGATCTACTATAGAAAACCTTGATATATTAGAATTTGTTTTCATAAACAGTGATTTGATTCTTAAATACAGTGGACTTTCCTAATTTCAGAGGAACTGGACTTAACCGAACAAGGTTGCATTTTACTTTTGCATCCAGTTTTTATAGTTTCCCACAACAGCCAAGCCACTGTACACAGATGAAACATGATGCTGGCATGGTAATCCGGAGACCAAAGCACTATCCCTGACTATTGCCTTTTCTGTGACTAGACACGTTACTTAGCTTCTCTACAGCCATTTCTCTTGTACAACTGAGAATCATACCTTCTTGACCAACCTTGCAGAGATGTGAAGATTAAGATGTTTGCTAAACTTCACAACTGTGTTTGAATAGACTTATAAGTAAATATATGCTGATACCAGATGTCAGTTTTTCATTTAACTTGATTCATTTTTCAAGTCATTGGGAATCCAGTACTAATACCTAACAGGAAATAGCTAAACACAACCCAGCTTATCTGTCAGTCACCTTCTTTAAAGTCTCTTGGCTGCTTCTGAAGTCTCATAAAATCAGAGGTCTTTGGTGACCACAGCCTTTATGCTTATTCAGACAGCCCTCACCTATCTCATCCACATATTTTGTCTTTCTTCTCTATACTTATTCCATGTATCCTCAGCCCTTTTGCTTTTATTTTGTTATTCCTGCTGACTCAGACTTTTAAATATTTTTCACCATGTACAGTTTTTCAATTATTTCTTCCATTTTCTCCTTTGAGAATACAGCAAACAGGTCCTGTCCAAAGACAGGCTTGTGCTTATTCATTTGTTGCATCTGTTTGGTCATCAGAGGAGAGCAGTCCATTCCTCTGTCAGAGTCTACACTGAATTGGCAACCTTTCAAAGGATAGCAATACACACCTTTCGACTTTACGTCATGTGCTGAACATTACTGTTGTTATTCATCCATCCCATTATCACCTTGCTTGGCATCTGATCATCTCAATCAGTATTTAATTAAGTAAATGATGTAGCACTGTAGTGATTAGGAGTAATTAGCAGATGTGTACTTCATGGCTTGGTAATGGATGCCAGCATATTAAACTGCTAAAATTTGGTTTTCTGATGCAGAATACAAGTCTTATAAAATTTAGAATATTCCTTTAATAGAAACCAAAAATATGGCACAGCTTTGATTAGTACATTATTGAGTGCCTTAAGTGTCCCAGGCATTGAGAATAAAGATGAATATGATAGCAATAAAATGAGGTTATTAATTTAACTGTTAACAGAGAATTTTTTTTATTAATGTAGTATATGTATATTAACAGATAATTTATAATGGTGAATCCTTACCACACTTACCTAAACCCTTCCTGTTCCAGTCTTAGCTTCATTTTCCTTTGTTTATTAATGAAAGTGGCCATCTGGGTATTTAATTCATTCATTTAGCAAACACTTATTAAATACCTATTATTTTCTAGGTCCTGTGCAAGGGATACAAAGATGACTAAGACTTAGTCCTTACCCTACTGGCGCTTACAGCATAGTAGATGGAAACAAGTTATTCTTTAAGGAAGATAAAGTGTTGAAAGGCACTACAGAGAAATACCAAGTATGTTCAGAGTTTTGCTTTGTAAATGGTTTCCTCTTAAAGAACAGGCTCAAATTTTTAGACCAGTGGTTCCCACTAAGTATAGAATACTGAAATTAATATTTCACAATAATTTTATTGCTTTAGAATGTTAAATTTGAGAGCAGGCACCAGATGGTCAAGATAAGGGTACTTTGATAAGGCAAGTCATGCGAGTACTGGTACTGGCCTGGAATTATAACATAAGCTGTCTGAGTTGAAGCAGTGGTTCTCAAACTAGCATGCCCCAAAATCACATGAAGAGCTTACTAAAACGGATTGCTGGGCCTTACCCCCAGAGTTTCTGATTCAGTAGGTTTTGAGAGGTACATTTAACAATTTTCCAGGTGATGGTGGTGTTTCTGGTCCAGAGACCACACTCTGAGAATCACTAAGTTGGAGTATAGACTAGGCAGGGATAAAATTCCTTGAGAGAAATGTACCATGTTTTACGATACCGTAAAGAATGTGGAGGCAGGGCAAAGCCTTATGATGGCTGTTACGTGTAGAATGTACACCAGACCCTAATCCATGGACTCTGAGTAAATCACCAAGGAGGTTTTGCATTAAGTTCAAAGTACAATACAAACATGGCCTGGCTCTGTACTTGGTCACTAGGTATGTGTACATGGGAAACTTCAGTAAACATCACTTTCTTACTGAGACAAGTTTGGACATCTGGCTTTATGCCTCTCTGTTGAACAAAAATGAATCTATTTGTGATTATATAATTTTCTAATTTGAAATCATGATAGGCAGGCTTACAACAAAGTTAAAATTAAAAACTCTTTATCCAAGTCACCAATGAAACAGGATTCTTATTCATTACTCATGTTTTGCCCACTTTCTTCAGCAAACCCAGTGTCCTATAACGAGCTATCCAGTGTGAGGAAGACTTCATACCAACATTGACTGGTTGCCAAGGAGACACCACTGCCACTCTGGTCAAGTTCATGTTTCCTTTTTCTCTTTCTGCTAAAAGGGCAACTCACACTATAGAGTTGAGGGAAAGATACTGGGAAGTAAAAGCTATAGATCTAGCCTAATAAGAGATATGAAGTGCTCAACAGGAGACTAAGTTCTCTCTCTCTATTCTGTCCATTAGCAGCAAAAGTACTGAGTTCAAATAATAAAACTTGAAGTCTTAGGCTTGAAGGGATATCAGCCTCCAAGAACAGTCAATATATCCATCCCTGCATAAATACAAGGGAAAGGCCAAAGAAGAATCAGCATCTACCTGCCACGTCCAAGGGTCTTCTATCCCTGACTTCATCTTAGTCATGAGATGTCTCTAATAAGACAAACTGCTATTCTGAAGAAAATTCTCATGTATAAAGTAGCCCCCAATCAAAGGTAAAGATAGTAGTTCCTTTACATGGTGTTCCAAAATTTTGGACTTCTAAGAACAAGTGAAGTGTCCTAAAGTCTCCTATTTGTTGTTTCTCTTCCAATACTGTGCCATTGATTCTTGCATAAAATTCTGGAATGCTGGCTCTTCCTGGCTTTCCTCTGTAACTGCAAGGAAAAAAGAAGGGCAATTCTTTTAAAACTCTCTCTCATTAGAAAAGCAGATTAGAGCTCTTGGCACCCATCTATAAGAAACAGTACTTTATTTCTAAGAAACTAAGTACTCCTTCCAATAAGGAAATGTCTCCCAGAAGTATGCTCTATTTATCATGTTATCCAAAATGTATGATGTCTTTATAATGTGGGGAGAATAACTCCCTCATAGTTAAAATGAGATCCCACTCGTAGGTATTTTTAGCCAAGAGAAATGAAAACATATGTCCACACAAAGACCTATTTGCAAATATTTATAGTGGCTTTACTCATAACAGTCAAAATCAATCTAAATGTCAATCAGCTGGGGAATAAACAAATTGTGATACATCCACATAATGGAATATCACTCAGCAATAAGAAAGAACACATTACTGATAAATGCAACAACATGGATAGATTACAAAGTCTTACACTGAGTGAAAAAAGTCAAATGTAAAAAGCTAAATACTGTGATTCCTTATAAATGGCATTCTGGAAAAGGTAAAAAGTACAGGAACAGAATCAGTCAGTGGTTGCCAAGAACTAGGTGTTCAGGAAGGAGACTGAATAAAAAGGGGCATGAGGAACCTTTTGGGGGTGATGGAAGTGTTCTACATCTTGATTCTAATAGTGGCTACAAGACTGTATATATTTGCTAAAACTCACCAAACTATATGCTTGAAAAGGGTGAGCTTCACTGTTTGTAAATTACATCTCCATAAATCTGATTAAATGAGGTAATTTATACATTAGCATTCTGCCAAAGAATAAAAAGAGTTTTGCTCTTGGTCATACCTAAGACATAAATCCTGGGGTTGTTTCAAGAATTAGATTCTGTTCACTGCCCATAAAACCATGCCAAGCAGAATTTAGGTTTCTAGAGCCATCCTGTCCTCACTGTTACAGTTCTTTCTAACTGGTTTAGATCTCTGTAAGTAACCGCCTCATGTATTCTTAAAACACTAATAACAACAGACAAAAATCCTGGAGTTTGGACATAAGGATGAGAAGACACAAGAGCAATAGAAGACCTGTAATCAGCTTAATACTAGCTAATCAGTAGGAAGGCCAGGAACTGTCTCAATTTAGGGAACACTTTTGTAGCCTTCCCCATCTCCCCTCTCCCATATTACTGGCTGCATATTCAACAATAAGAAACTTCTGAACAAACAACGTGAGGACAAGCAGCTGTTCTGTTCTCATCAGCCACCTCAGCTACCTCTCACCTTTGTGGTCAATGTCATCAGTATCACTGTCTGCTTCCTCATCCTCTTCATCCAAGGTTCCTCGAGTCAGGATCAAATCAGAAGGGTCCAGCACAGGAGATAAGCTGTCTACAATGAAAATACCTATCAGTACATATGCCTTCTCAAAAAAGGGATTTTTGAATCAGTAAGTAACTATGATTATACATTGGCAGGATCAAAGTGTTCATGATAAATATAAATGCAGGATATTATCTCTTCTAAATGTACTGCTAATGCCACTTACCATGTCTACAGTAGGTTTAGTTTACAACTGTTTTCACAAGCCCAATAGCCCAAGAAGGCTCATTTTTTTTAAGCTGAAACTTGTCTTAGTAGTAGCATTGTTCTTTTTTACTAGCTCATAGCTAGGAAGAGGTTATGGTTTTTCCTAAGAAAGCTAAAGACATTTGAGCAGATCTAGTGTGCAGGTGAGTCAAAGTGTGGAGTGCTAAGGAAGCTTCATGGTGGCAATATAAGTTCAGAGAGGGTCTGCAGAAAATACAGGGTGAAATGATGTAGAGTAGAGAAGCCAGAATAGGGGAAAAAAAATGGAAAATCAAATATACTAATAGAAGTAAAATTCCTCACTCAGGGAAAGGGTTGAGCTCTAGTAATAACGAGGAAATCTAATCAAGTAATTACTGGCAGGGGATTCAGCCTGGTGGCAGGGGAGGGGTGGTGGTTAGTTTCTATAACCTAAAACTATGCCAAGTACCCTAAAGCCATTGGAGGACATGGCCACTCTCTCTTCAGGAGCCTATGAGGCTTGTAAGAGCTTACATAGGGAATAAGAGTAGCCAAAGGCAGCAACATCAAGGCACATAAATCTCAAGGGGCCTGTGGCCCTGAAAAAGGATAATGACAGGATGTGCTGCCAGTAGATGCTTCATTCCGAGCCCTACTAAGAATTATGCAACTATACTTGTAATTTTCCTCAAATGGTTACTGAAACTCCCACAGCCTTCAACAGGTTATCTGAGTATAGTAGACCCTTTGCAGCAGTAGATTTAACATTTACTGTTTCATGTATTCATGACTATAAAAGATCATGGCACACAGAAATTTATGTTGCTGCGGTGTGCAACAAAGATGGCACAAGTTCACTTAACTGGTTAAGCCCAGGCAGTTTCCAAGTTTGCTGTCCTCTACTAGACACAACAATAGCTTTCATGAATAGAAATGTCATTCCTTTAAGATGTCCTTTTAAAAAAAAATGCTCATGTTGCTAGCCGGGCGCGGTGGCTCACGCCTGTAATCCTAGCACTCTGGGAGGCCGAGGCGGGCGGATCGCTCAAGGTCAGGAGTTCGAAACCAGCCTGAGCAAGAGCGAGACCCCGTCTCTACTATAAATAGAAAGAAAGAAATTAAT
>CAUYRT010102470.1:0-14552 GCA_963574885.1 Lepilemur ruficaudatus
TTCAAATGGTGCTGGAGGCTGCTTGGGAATCCTCACCCAGCCCCACCCACTAGTAACCACAAAACCCCAAGGCAGCCTCCTTTCCTTGCTTTCTCAAGCCATTTTTGGACCAGCTTGGGAAACCTGCCTGGTTCTCCCCAGAAAGCCTCCTTATGTGAGTGTTAAACCTTTTCGTACCCTCTAGGTACACGTGTGGTGTCATCAGTCTCCATATCCAAGCCAGACATTTTTGGGGTGTGTGTGTCCATCCTGCCTCTGATTTTCAACCACCTTCCCTCTCCAGGATCTGCCCCAATAACCTGGACAGTCCCCAGGGCCATGGCCGGGCCTGTGCCTCTGTCCCCCGGGCTGGAGCTGGCAGCATGACTGAATGGTGGGCCAAGGAATCCCTGTCCTGGGAAGTGGGATTTGGAAGTGAGAGAAGCAGTGACCAAGACTCTTCAGTGCTGAGTTGCAGCTGTGGCAGAGCCTGGAAAGGCAACCCATAAACTCCTGCAGCTGAGTCCCTGGAGTTGCCTGTTCTGTGGTCTAGTTCCACACTCCAGGAAGTTCTCTGACTGCCTTGCTTGGGCCTGGAAAGGGACTGGTCCCTGTGGTGAATGAAATACGGCTGCAGTCTTTGCTACTCTACCCATTACAGCTGGAATCTATTTCCCTTCCCTCTGAGCCCCATGACTTGTCTTAATACTATGGGGCAGAGTGATGTTGTATAAAGGCCTGAGGCAGAGGGAGATCTGCAGCTTTGGCCTCCACAGCCTGCAATGCTCCTTCTTGGAAGCCAGCTGCCATGTACAAAGTCTAGTTCTTGGGACCGCCATGCTGTGAGGAAGCCCAAGCTAACAAAATGGAAAGAGAGAGGTCTTGGGGAGGAACACTGAGGCACCAGACCCTCGAGTGAAGCCTCCATGGGCCTTCCAGCCCAGCCCAGCCTGCCAAAGTCTTAATGCAGCCGAGTGAATGACTCTGGTCAGCACCATGTGGAGCAGAAGAACCGCCTGGCTAAGCCCCACCTGAATTCCTCACCCACTGAATCCTGAGCACACTAAGTGGTTGTTGCTTTCAGCCACTGAGGTCTGGAGTTGTTTGTTACATAGCAATGGATTCTCCAAGCAGTCTCAGACTTAAAAGCTTTTCTAATGACTATTCTTTTTCTTTTTTCTTTGTGAGAAACTCCAAAGCACAGCTCACCTGACAGATGCTAAGTAGCCTAACATCACACCCAGATAAATGATGTTCCCATGGACTAGGAGGCTGAGATCTGGAGAGGAGGCAGGGGACCATTCATTCCATCATCAGCCATTACTGAACACCTACTCTGCAGTAGTCACTGTGCGGGGCTCTGGAAATTGAGCATTGAGCAGGACAAAGTTTCCATCCTCGTGGAACTTACATTCTCGTCAGAGTGATGGGCAGTAAACAAATAGACAAATAACAGAATTTCAGCTCAGGCTGAGTGCCAGAAGAGATACAGCAGGAGACAGGAGATAAAGAGTGATTAGGAGCGGGAGTTCAGGGACATCTACTCAAAGGAGGTGGCATCTGAGCCAAGATGAGCAGGGAAGAGATAAGCCATGCAAACAAACGTGGTCAAGCATTCCAGGTTGCAGGAAGAGCACAAGTTGCCAAAGCCGCTCAGAAAGTCAGCAGCCTAGGTTGGTGGCCAGGGCATCTGGGCAACATCGGGGAGACTCTGGGCAAGAGGCAGCAGCTGCTTCACTCTGAAGCCACAGTGCCAGTTGCCGTGGAAACCATCTTGCAAAGAAAGTGATGGTCCCTCTTCCTCCCTCCACAGCACCATAGAAACAGCAAGGAGGGAGACGATGGGATAGGGGGAGGAGAACCGGGGAAGTTGCCAACCTCCAACAGGCGTGTGGGTGGGAAGACGACAGGCACCAAAGACAATTAGCTGATCATTATGCGGTAGTGGAAATGACGGTTTTGCTGCAGGATGACAGGGTTGGATGTGCTGCTGGTAGTTGGATCATAGTAAGCTCAAAAAACAAAAAAAAAAAAGCAAACAACCTAAGGAACAGCAATGTTACTCCAGTGCTGCGCTCATGGGCTCTGGTAGTCAGATGTCAGGCAGGTGGCGGGAGGACAGAATGTACATTCCTCCCGGAAGTCACCTGCCCTCAGCTGGGGGATGAAGAGGGGCCCCTCTCAACAGGCTCAGGTCAGCCCAGCATGGGACACACACTCACTGGAACAAAGGGGCCCTGAGGGACCTGGGTAGGCAACTGAGTGGGATCACGGAGGTCAGGGACCGACTGAAGCCAGGGAGCCTGGCTCTGACAAGTGTCCTGGGAATGGCAGTCAGGAGGCCACGTCCACCGGGGACCACTGTGTGGCCTTCAGCAAGTCACTCCTCTCTCTCGGCCTCAGTTTTCCTGTCTGTAAATCAAAGTGGTTGGACCAGTAAGGGGTTGCAAACTGGACTCCCTCTCCACATACTGCCATGTCCCTGGGGTGGGGGGATGGCCTGCAGTTGGGAACTGTGGTGTAACGAAGCCTGCAGATTTCTACCAGGGCTGTGTTAACCCCGGCAACCTGGTGTCTGCCCTGACTCATGATTCCTATACGACACACACACACGGGTCCTACAGTTTTGGTTTCCTTTCTAGCCATTTCCCCAGGTTGGAGTCTCTGAGCATCCTCCAGGCATGCACATATCCACCCAGATAGGCAGCTGGGTTTGGAGAGATGGGGCTTTAAGTCCCCAGCAGATGGCACAGAAATGCTTCCAAGGCCCCTGCAGATGCTGCCTTTTTCTCTGTTTCCTGACTCACTCCGGGAACCGGATAGTGCTGGGGCTGAGAGGGGCCTTAGAGCTGTGGTTCTCAACTGGGGGTGATTTTGGCCCCATCCCCCCAAAACATTTCCGGTTGTCACACCTGGAGGGGAGGGGGTGCTACTGGCATTTAGTAAGGAGAGACCAGGGATGCTGCTGGACATCCCAGCATGCACAGGACAGCCCTCCATGACAAAGAATTGTCCAGCCCAAATGGCAATAATGCTGCAGAGATTGGGACACCCTGGCTTACAGATGGGTAAACTGAGGACCTGGGGGCAGCTGAACTCTCTGGTGGCTTCCCCCCATGGTTACATGATATGTTTATAGGACGAGAAGAAATTCCTCTGCAATCAAGGTTAGGAAGCACCTCTGCATCATGTTCTAAATAGGATGTCCTTTCAAGGAGTTGACTTGTTTTTGAGTGAAAGGATGCACCCCACCACATGCCATCTTACGCTCACCTTTGCAAGGCCATTTGGACACAGTGAAATTAATTGGTCAATCAACAACCCTACCGGCCACTCCCTGCATGTGCAGTATGCCCTGTTCCTCTGCAGTTTGCACATTCTGTTCCCCGTGCAGCATGATCCCAGCTCTACCTGCTTCACCGGACAGACGCGGCTCCTCTAAGACCCAACTCAGACATTGCGCCCTCTGGGAAACCTTTCTCAATTGTTGGTCCTGCCATAGCCTGGGTTCCTCTCTCCACATAGACACTATCTCTCCTTTTTATGGCTTCCTCCTTCTTCCTTTTTGGAATGCAGATGTGATGACTGGAGGTGTGGCAACTCTCTTGTGCTCTTGAGAGAAAGGGAAAGATAGTGGTGAAGACTTGTGACATCTTTGAGCTGTTGAAAACAATGCCAGAACTGTCATCTTTCTGTTACACGAGAAAAAGCAGCCATCTAATTTATGTAAGCTACTGTTTGGTTGGGTTTTGTGTCACACGCAGCAGAACACAATTTTAGGCAAATTCTCTCTTCTTTAGCAAATGTTGTTCTTTGAAATATTAACACTAGCTATGATAGTGTGGAACCATCTTAATTATCCAGTTATTTAAGAACTAAAACCAACCTCTGTAAATTTTTTCAGCAATGTCTAAAATCATGTATTATTCAATTTGGTACATTATACAATCATATTAATTTTAATGACACATTTTACAAATCTCTAAATATTTTTTACTAAAGTGTAATACACCTACAGAAACAAGCACATATCATAAGTGTGCAACTCATTAATGATTCACAAATAGAACACATCCAGGTAGAACAAGAAAGAGAATGTGACCAGCCTCCCAGAAGACACCGCTTTTCAGATTTGTTTCTTAATAGTGAAAACGAAAAACTACATCCTGTTGGGCATAGTAAAAATGGCTGAAATAGCATATGAAAATAATATGGCAGTAAACTAAAATGAACTAATTTGTCAGCAAATGCTGTTTAATGAGGCGGAGAAAACATCGCTGAAGAATCAAAGCAGAGATGGCGGGAAGAAGTTCCATGTGTGGGTTATTTGCTCCACAGTTGGATGACAGCAATGATGAGGCTAATATGTTTCAATTAGGAGGTTTGCTAGGCTCTTAGGTTTTGTTTCAGCATTGAAATGTACCTAAATAATAATTATTTTTGGTGAAACACTAAAGGAAAGATGTACTGGAGAATATATATTTTTCAACACTGCATTGTTTCTTAAGTCAAAACAATGTTTTTACGGGAAAAAAAGGTGTGACGCAGATCCAGTAGTTTCGAGTAGCGTAGACAAAGGATTCTGAGGGTGCGTTTATAGAAATTGAGCCATACAGCCCGTAGATCAACAGTAAGCAAGCTATAAGATATTATTGATGTGTTTAATTTGATAAAAAGATATCTTTAAAACCAAATCTTTATAATTCTTTATAATAGGATGATCGGTTTTAAAGCCCTGATTTGAAAGATGTTATCAATATAATGAATTTTATAAAAAGAATATCTTAAAATTGAATTTTTACGAGAAGAGGAATCATATTTGAAGTCCTGATACCACACAGAAAATTTCTGCTTATCTTGTGCAAAGTGCTTGAAAGTGTGATATTTAAAGATGAGATGCATATTTTTCTTTTAAGTAAAGACAGATATTTCAAATTTGTTAACTTTTCTTTTTTTTTTTGCAATGGGAAGTAGGTCTCATTTTCAAGTGTATTTATTTCCTCCCAAATAAATAATCTCTCTCTCTCTGACACAAAGGATATATTTTCATTAGGAGTGAGAAAGTAACATTTTTCAAAAGACAAAAAACAGACTCATGTTTTGGAGAATCTTTTGAAAGCAGGTATTCGGAAGCATTTCTATTGTTATGTAATGTTGTTGATCACCATGTAAATATGTCACCTATAAAAATAGTCTCTATCTGTAAACCTGAAAACAACTGATGAGAGAATTTTTTTTTTTTGGAGATAGAGTCTGGCTCTGTTGCCCGGGCTAGAGTGCCGTGGCGTCAGCCTAGCTCACAGCAACCTCAAACTCCTGGGCTCAAGTGATCCTCCTGCCTCAGCCTCCTGAGTAGCTGGGACTACAGGCAAGCGCCACCATGCCCACCTAATTTTTTTCTATATATTTTTAGTTGTTCGGCTAATTTCTTTCTATTCTTAGTAGAGACGGGGTCTCGCTCTTGCTCAGGCTGGTCTCAAACTCCTGACCTCGAGCGATCCTCCTGCCTCGGCCTCCCAGAGTGCTAGCATAACACGCGTGAGCCACCGCACCTGGCCACAAGAGAATTTTTAAATATATTTATTTTTTTCCAAAAAAAGAGTTCAGTGATTTTTGAACCTGGGGTAGACTGTTGCGTTTGCTGCCCTCCTTGGTGAAAGGTATGTTGACCCTGCACAGGAAAACATGTGCCGAAGTGACGTGTGTCACTCCGGGAGCAGGCTTCGTGAGCCGCGCGTGGTGTGGCTTGCCACGCTCTCTCACCACTGCCACTGCAGCGGGTGCCACGTGAGAAGATGACGCGAGACCAGCAGCCAGTCTGGGAGAAACGGGAGAGAAACCCCTCATCTGGGGGCTCAAAAATGGTTATACTTCCAAAATGTCTCCTTGGACCCCCATTTTATGCCCCAGCAAGACAATCCATGCCTTCCAGTCTGCCACCGGGAGACAAGAGCAAGGGCAGCTGATGTCCTTGGCAGCTTTCCTCTGAGACGAGCACTGGCTAAGGGCTGTGACAAGGTCACTCATCCTGCGGTGGGGAGCACAGGACTGCACAAATGACCTGCAAGCTGAAGCCCCCCACCAGGCTCCCGACAGTCCATGGGAAAGATCACAATTGTTCTTTAATTTTGTCAAAACATCAGCATTTTCTTACTGCTGGCTACACATGCATAGAAAAGTGGAAACAAGAGTAGAACATTTATTTAGTACACTGTAATTTAAAACGTAGAAGGGCATTAAAATAGTTGCTGTTGTTTTAAAAACCTTATCAACAGTAGTCAGAACAATGGTTATCTTCTTCTTGTATTGCTTATGACCCAGAGCAAGTGTCTTTGCCAAACTCCTTTCTGAGTCTGGATGAGCTTCCAAGATTCATCCTTTGCGCTGTCAGTGTTGTGAAATCCCTGTGGGAGCCGGCCCTCTCCCTGAGGTGCCTCGGTGAGGGTGGGAAGGATTTTTCCTTTTCTTAAATAGCTTTATTGAGGTATAGTTGATATACAAACAACCCCTACACGTGTCTAACGTAGACAATTTGATGAACGTAGCCATACGCGTACACCATGACACCATCACCACAATCAAGGTGATAAACGTCCATCACCTCCAAAATTTTCTTATGTCCCTTTGTGTGTTGTGTACATGTGTGTGTGTTTTAAGAACATTTAAAATGAAATCTACCCTCTCCATGAATTCTTAAGTGCCCAGTACCGTATTGTTAACTACAGGCAGGGAGGGGAGGTTGGACACCAGCACACTCATTGGTTGACGCTGAATTAGGGTTTCCCTGCCACTGTGAGTCTTCTAAGTTTTCACAGAGTCCCCACATTTCCCAGAGGAGCCACCACTGGGAAGAGAGAGCACAGGACCCCCCTGGAGGCAGCAGAGACTCTTCTATAAAAGGAGAGGAGTGCAGCGCCCAGAACAGGGCGCAGGGACCCCGGGGCTCCGTTATCCCAGGGCAGCCCGAAACAATATTCCCCTGGAGCATTTATGTTGCAGCTGGGGTTGGGAAACTCAGGGTGGAGAGGTGGGACCGGAACAAGGAGGGCTTTGGCTGAGTCCTGCCTCGCGGGTCATAGGGGTTCAAAGTGGGACTGTCTGGGTGAAGAAGACCTTTCCTGAAGGCCTAAGAGGCCCCACCTTGAGATGGAGACTTGCAAGAATCACAAGAAACAGGGAATAATTTGGGGCAGGGGTTGGGGAAGAAAAAGCTTCCAGAAAACACTCCATGATGCAAATGATCCTCTTCATTCATGTCAGATTTAATTGCATACACTGAACCTGTTCCATGCTTTCCTAAGCAAGTTTCTTTGGATAGTAAGAGGCCACCTTTGGCCCAAGAGGTGTTTCAGAGAACAACGGACAGTGACGTGTGTAATCAGGCCGCACTGAGGCCAGTTCCGGGACCCCTGCGCCTTCGCGCTCCCCTTTCCTCTTCCCCTTCTCCCTTGTCCTTCTCCTCCTCCTCTTCCTCCTTCTTCTCCCAATTCCGTTTGCTGTTTCCACTGCTTTATTTTTCTCTAAGTTTCTCTAAATTGATTTTCATCCCCTCCTTAGTGACATGGCAGAACAAAGTCACCGAGAGCTCCAAGCTCACATCTCTTATTTCAGAGAGCAGTAGGTCGACGCACCACTCGGTTTGGAGTCCAGGTTCCTCCGGAACGAGGGTGAGTGCTAGACTGTCCCGTCTCAGGTCTAGTACTCACCCAAGACCCATCAGCCACGGACGGAGGCTGGGGACACACTGCACCATTTTAGGAGCTGCCATAGCAATGACCACCATCCAGGAGACGGAGAAGGAAGTTTCCAGATGAGGCAGCTCTTGGCAAACAAAAGCAACAGGTGTCAACTGCAGCTGTTTAATTTTTAAAATTCATTTGCAGTACTTTATTACATGACAACTTTTAACATCTACTCCCAAGGTGTCAGCATATATACACTGCTCAGTTTGTTATTATAATACCTGTATGTCCTCATAAAATAAAAGCAGAAAAATATTACCTATAAAAACTCTGTGTCCATGCTTGTCTTATCATTCAAACCCCTGATTTTCTCTTTTCCATGCACTAATATGTGTAGCAAAGTGTTATGCTGATAGCAAGAATGTTCTTTCGCCTGGTATTGTTCAGAGAAAGAGACCGTGATAATGATCCGCTGTGTTTCACCAACCTCTATGAATGTGCTAAAAACCACTGAGTTGTGCACCTTTAAAGGCTTGGGTGGTAGAGAATGGGAACTATTTCTCAATGAAACTGTTAAAGATAATGTTTGTCTAAATATCCTTCCAACAAATGTTTTTTAAGCATCTACCCCATGCCAAGAACTGTTCCAGGCTCTGGAAGAACAGCAGGGAGTGTCTGTCCTGTTGTGGCTGCATTCCAGTGTGCAGAGGGGAGGCAGACAATAAGCAAATAAACAAGTGCAGTGACAAGTGCAAAGGATAAAAGTGAAGGGGGCAGGAGTGGTTTTGTACTATTTGCTACATACCATGCGCCACCAAGGGAGGCATCCCTGAAGCTGGCATTGGGAAGAGGCTGGAGGAAGTGAGGGTGTGTGTCTGGGACCCCCACGCTCCGGTTGGCCAAGGCCCAGGAGCAGCTGCAAGGGGCCACCTGTCCAGCCAGTGTCTCTCCACTGTGGCCCCTGGCTTCCCTGAAGGCCAGCTGGCGAAGGCATCGCGGCAGGGTGGGCTGGGTGTGGCACCTGCAATCCTCGCCACCCTCCCCTTTAATCAGAGCCCCTCTCCTTTGTTTGTGTTGGTTTTATTGAAGCTCCATGCAAAACTGTCTTTGAAAAGTTGTTGTGCTGCAAAATCAAAGGTTGAAAAGCACTGATCTGGGTGCTAGGACGTGGGTAGGGGAGTGGACACGGCCCCACTGGAAGCATATTAAACTGTGACTGAGACTAGGGTAAACGCAGGACAGATGTTAGGGGCTGGATTGTGTCTCCCTCAAAAAGGAGGTGTTGAAGTCATAACCCCCAGTACCTCGGAGTGCGATCATGTTAGGAAATAGGTTCTTTATAGAGATAAAGTTAAGACAAGGTCATTCTGACTGATGTCCTTCCAAAGCGGGGATATCGGAGCACAGACAGACATGCACAGAGGAGGGACGACGGGAAGGCAGCCACGTGGTGCCAGAGCCAGGGATTGGACGGAGGCAGCTGCGAGCCCAGGAACACCAAGGAGTGCTGGCCACCAGCAGCTGGGAAGAGGCCAGGAGGCTCAGAGGGAGCGTGGCCCTGCCAACACCTTGATCTTGGCCTTCCAGCCTCCAGAACTGGGAGACAAGAACTGTCTGTTGTTTTTGCCTCCCAGTCCGCAGTAGTCTGTCGGGCAGCCCTGGCAGACTGACACTGCAGGTGATGTGTGATCCCAGAGTTCCGTGGAGCAGGTGAGGGTGGAGATGGGCAGAAGGTTTATACAGGAAGGGACACAGGATCTGGAGAAAGGCCACCTGTCAGGTGAGCATCGTAACAGCTGGTGACAGTGCTGAGGGCCTGCCCAAACCGAGGCCCACAGTTGGCTTGGGAGGTGTGGCTGCTCCAGAAGATCAGTGGCATCAGAGCCTGGTGATGGGGGAGAGGAAGGGGTGGGGTGACAGCCAAGGGCCCAGACAGAGTGGCTGGGGGTCAGTGGAGATGTCCATTGAGATCACGAACACAGGCAGAGCAGTGGGAGCAGAACTGGGGCCACCGGGGGCCCGAGAGCATTTGGGGAGCTGTCCAGGCGGCAGTGGGACACATGGAATCAGGTAGAACAGTTCTTCCCACAGCCGCTGCGTCCCGATCTTGAGGACTCAGATCAAATGTCTCCTCCTGTGCGAAGCTTTTCCGAATCGAGGCTAGTTACCTTCAAGTTACTGTCTGTCCCATCGCCCTGTCTGTTCCTATAGCACGTGCCATCTTCTTATTGCTTTAGTCACTTGTTTCTAGTCTGTCTCGCCTACTGGTCCATTAGTCCCTCATTGTTTGCTGCTAGATTCTCTGTTGCCCCGAAGACTGTAGCACACGGTTGGCGCTCAGTCGGTATTTGCTCAATGAACGAATGAATGAAGAAAGCCTGTGTCACTGGCTGGGCTCTCTGGAAGCAGACACTGAGATGGCATTTGGGACACAAGATGCTTGTCAGGGACCCACACCTGTGAAAGGAAGTGAGGAGGCAGGATGGGGCGGAGGAGAAAGCAGAGGGGCAAAGCTGGCCCCCAGCGCTCCGGCCCACCCCGAGCGTGGGGAGAATGCTGCTCAGGCTCCCTCTTGGGCTGACGTGGCTGGACTTTAAACCTCCGTCCAGCTCAGTCTCTGGACGCCACCTGCCCTGGGAAGGGCAGGCCCAGGAGGAGCGGGCAGCCCTGACCGCAGCGCAGCCCCGTGGCTGAAGGCATCCACCTCCACGTCCACCAAGCCCTGCTGGACCTACAGATTCACAGGTCTTGGTGCTGGTGGCAGGCAGTGGCTTTGAAACCAGGGCAGTGAGCAGATGACATGGGTGTCAAGGGAAATGTGCAGGTCGGGCACCGGGGCGAGTGAGAAGGGTGTGGCCTCCTCTAACTGGGAGGAATCTGGGGAGGTGGTGACACTTGAGTTGAAGGATTTATTTGTGTGTGGGTATGCAGGGCTGGAGTGCAGACGGCCCTGGAGTGGGGAGCTCTGGATGTTTACGAGAAGGGAAGTGTGGAGCTTAGCTGTGGCATGGACACTCCCGGAGAGATGGGTGGCAGCCCCTGGACCGCAGAAAGGGCGGGTCCTGGAGGACGGGTCAGGGACAGCTCATTTGAGGACAGGCTTGTTGTTGAAAATAAGCTCTTTCCCAGCAATGAAAAACGCCCGTGCTCTGTGTTTCAAGACAGAGTAGAGAGCCGGGTGCTGCTGGGGCTGCCCGGGAAACTGGAACGGGGCCGCCGGGCGGGGCGTGCAGGGGAGGCCGGGCTCCTGCGGAAAGCGACGTCACACAACCGCTGCAGAGTCAAAGTCCGCCTAAAGAAAGGAGAAACGGAGTTCAAGGGATGTTGGCGTAGGGCATCTCTTTGTAAACTGCTGGGAAGGACAGAAAGGAAACAGGATCACAAGTCACCTAGGAGGTGACAGAAAAATCTGTTTCCACCACAGTTTCCTAGAGACAAAGCAGAGCTTTCATTCTTTCAAGAAAGCCCCTGATAGCTGTCACAGTCACCCTCCTGGGCAGGAGCTGGAGCTGCTGGAACATTTTGTCCCTCAGATTACAGACAGAGCAACAGGAAGGGCTGCTAAGGGTGCCACACACCAGCGGAGACCACGTGGCCAGGCCCCACACCACCTTTCCCACTGAGCCTGCCCCGGCTGAGCAGTGGGCTCCGTCTCATGCAGGGTGGCATTCCAGGTCCCAGAAGGGCTTCTGCCTACATGACCCCCTCGCTACACCTGCCTGCTTCTCCCTGCCCTCTCACCTCCTCCCGGGTCTAAGCCTGAAACACCAAAGATTCCCAAGATGTTGTGCACCCTGGATTGTCACCCCATCTCCTTTGCCAGGTTCAAGTAAAGAGTTCATTTGAGGAATTATGTGCCTGTATTTTTTCCTTTTATTAAATTTCTGGGTTTGGGGACTGTCTTAGTCCATTTTCTGTTGCTATAATGGGATACCTGAGACAGTAATTGACAAAGAAAAAAGGTTTATTTCTTACAGTCTGGTGTCTGGGAAGGGCAAGATGGGGCAGCCACATCTGGCCGGCATCTGGTGGGGCCTCATGCTGCGTCATCACCTGGCAGAGGCATCACAGGGTGAGAGGGACAGGATGAGAGACAGACCAGCTTTTATATAACCCCTTAATCCATTAACCCACGCATAGACTAATCCGCTGATGACCTCGTCACCTCTTAAAGGCCCCTGTTTTTACTACTATTACATTGGGGCTAAGTTTCTACATGAGTTTCAGGGGGCAAGCATTTAAACTATAGCAGGGACTTAATTATCCACATCAGCAGGCTGTTTGATGTAGCAAAGCCATAGGTGAATTACAGATCTTTCTCTCACTGGATTCCAGATATAAGGCGGTAGAGCCACTGTACTTCCCCTGGCAGAAATTTGCCTGTGTGGCAGTTTGGGGGACTTCTGTTTAGCACTGTATCATCAGGACCAACCACAGTGCCAGGCACAGAGAAGGTGATCAGCAAAACCTTGCAAGTGGATGAATGAATGAATGAATGAATGGTAGTGGAGGGCAGGCCAAGGGAGGAAACTCCACCTTGGCCACTCAGAGCCACATTTTCTATTCTCTCTCCTATTCTGGGAGCGTCCTGCCATTTCCTCCCTTTGACTACCAAAGGTAATCTTTGAAGCCTTTAGTCTCTTTCGAGGATAGATGACCAAGAACAGCTCAAAACCAAAGTCCCTAAAGATTGAAATGCATTTGAATTTTAAGAGGAGGAAAGGGAATCTAATACAGTAATTTCTCTTTTTTGCCACATGAAAATTATAATCAAATAATGATTAGAATAAGGATTTGTTTAGTGTCTGCACCACCATCACCTACCACCACCACCACTCTTAAGACCACCTCCATCACCACCACCATCATCACTGCTGTCACCACCACTACTCTTAAGACCACCTTCATCACCACCACAATCACCACCGTCATCACCTCCATCACCACCACCACCACCTCGATTACCACCACTCTTATGATGACTTCCATTATCACCACCACCATCACTGCCAACATCACTTCCAACACCACCAACTCCATCACCACCAGCACCACCACCATGACCACCACCACCACCACCATCATTGCCACCACTATCATCTCCATTGCCACCATCACCACCACCACCATCATCACTGTTATCACCACTGCCATCACCACCACCATCACCACCACCATCACCACCTTGTACTCCTGGAGGAAGTAATATCTAAATTAGATTTTGAAGTTAGATAAGAATTTCTCAGGTGGACAAGAAACAGGTTTTACGAGCCCAAGTCCCGACATGTGCAAAGACAGGAAGGGCACGTTTGGGGTGTAGAAGCCTAGGGATTTTGGCACTTCCGTAGCATAAAGGCAGGGGAGGCTGCACAGGTGTGTGGACTGAGGGCTTGGGGGGTGGCAGGTATTCTGTCGAAATTACAACATTTCTCAACTGTTGCTATCTAACAAACTTGGATTTTCCGTCAAAGGCAAGGCAGTTTGGTGAGGGAAATCACACTTACTCATCCATATGTGTACTCATGAATTTATTCACTAGATGTTTATTGACGATGAGCAAGGGCCAAGGGATCCGAAGGATACAGCCAAGAACAAAATCACAAATTCTGTTTAAATGGTCTCATTGATGCTCACGATAAACCTAAGAGGTTTGTGAGTTTATATCCATTTTGTTATTACTGGTAAAAATAGCTTCCAAGCCCCAAACGATATTTACGTAATTATTTTTCATGGTGGTGCAGTGTGGGGTGTGAGAAGTCCATTTTGCAGAAGCAGTGGCAGTTTGGAGAGGTTAAATACGTCAGACACATTCAGCTAATCAGGCTGTAGCTGGGACTCAAAGCCAGGCCCCTCTGACTTCAAAAACCCTGAACTTTCCCTTTCAAAGTGCTGCCTGTGACAAATGCACGCAGCTGTGACGCTGCAACTTCAGCCAGAGACAAGCAAGTGGGCAATGAGGACTGGGATTTTTCTGACATTTAACTGGATGTCCTTGCTTGGGGACAATGCTTTCAGGCTCCTCTCCTGGACCCCCTGCTTAATATAGGGCTAATGAGGACATTCTCTCTTGTCGGCATTTTCCTATCTGCCCCTGGGAACTCCTCGGGCTGCCCAGGAAATCTGCCAAGCACAACTGCCCTTGGCTTTCCCCAGCCAGGGGCCATGGAAGCTTCCAGCACACTCCCAGGGCAGCTTCATCCTTGTACATTTCAGCACAGCCTTTCAGCCCGAACTGTCTCTGGGACACTTGGGGTGTCACAGGCAGGAAGGCCCCCAGGTGTCTGGGCAGACAGTCCTTACCTGCCTCCTGCCCGATGTCTTGCCGGCATCTGAGGGGAGCAAACACCGCAAGGAAAAGCATCGGAAACCAGATCCTTCACCCAAAACTGAGCAGGCGCCACACGGGAACCGAACCCACAGCCCCGGTCTGGGCATTCTCCTTACGTCTGAGAAATCTTTCATTCCCAGGGAAAAAAACAACATGAAACCTTACAGTTCTGGGGAAGGGGTGGGGGAGAATGGGAAAGAAAACACCAGCCCAGGACGCGGGAGAACGTGGGCATGAGCAACCGCACGCCAGGCAGGTAGGCAGCCCCGGGTGTCAGGCACCCACATTCTTAGCCACCCTGGGGCGAGGGTGACCACCATCACCCCTGAGTCCAGCATCAGCTCCCTACAGAGGACACTACGCTGGTACACAGTCAGTGCCAAATACACGTTTGTCAATGAATCAAGTGATGAGTGGAGGTTAAAGGATTTAGCCAGAAACCCAGGAGGCACCTCTGGCAGGAGAGAAAGCGTGGCAGCTGCTTGGAGGACACAGACGGCGAGCAACGGAGCGACGTCACTCTGGAAGAGCCTCCCAGACGCACTCGTGCAAGGCTCCACCCT
>CAUYRT010102472.1:0-24111 GCA_963574885.1 Lepilemur ruficaudatus
CAAACTCCTGGGCTCAAGCCTCCTGAGTAGCTGGGACTATAGGCATGCACCACCATGCCTGGCTAATTTTTCTATTTTTAGTAGAGACTCTTGCTCAGGCTGGTATCAAATTTCTGACCTCAAGCAGTCCTCCCCCTTGGCCTCCCAGAGTGCTGGGATTACATGTGTGAGCCATCACACCCAGTCTGCAGTATCTTTTATGTGTTCAGAGGGAAAAGTGGTTACTGTGTAATATGTGATCTGGAGAGATTTGCCAGAAAAAGTCGAATTTAAACTGGACATTGAAGACTCCAGTCATCTTCCCCTTTCCAATAACTGCATTTGATTTTTTCCTGGGGAACTCACCTCCTCCACCATCAGTACATGTAGTTTATGATGGGGACTATACTCCAGACTTTGAGAGGCAGGGGCTATAAGACTCAGGTCTACCCAGTCAAGGCATCACATCCTCCAGGTCACAGGGATTGGTTCTCAGATGAGAACTTGACCTAAATCACACCGAGGAGAGGCCTGATAAACTTGTTCAACTGTTAAGAGAGAGAACTTTCTCTCTCTTCTTCTAGGTTGTAGAGCTCAAGAATCATGTCCACTGAGAAGACACAAGACTTAAAGATCAAGAGAGACTAAGGTCTGATTATATAAAGCATGAAGCCTGACTCACGTCTGAGACTTATCTGGACATGTGAGTTAATAAATTGACAAATTCAATTTTTGCTTAAGCCAATTTCATTGAGCCTTGTTTTCTGTATCTTGCAGTTAAAAGCACTCTAGGATTTAGATATAAGTACAGAGTTTCCTGTTTTTATATTCCTTGTGGTCTTAACAAGATGACTTTCTAGTTCCCTTTATCTTTTTTATGAATCTCTCCCTTTTCTTTATACCACGACTATTTTTATTTTTTGCTGTAATTATGTTCTACGTTCAAATCATTCATTCCTGAAACCAATTGAAAATGCTTTCACATCAGTTACTTCAAAACTATTTTTGAGTCCATCAGCCTCACAGTAGATGAAAATAAGGTGAAAGCTAATATATTTTAGGGGAAAGTGATGTCTTTTAAACCATTTGATGTATCAATGTATTTCTTGACTTTGTGAAGTAAAATAACATTTTAAAGGAAATATTTTCACCAGCAACCTCTATCAAGCTGAATTTTATTTTCAAATAATGATGGAAATATTCTTACAAATAAGCTGAAAATCATTAACTTAAAAAGAGAAGACTCATGAACACAACAGTTTAGTATTTTAAGACAGCATTGAAATTTGACAATTTATTCCCAGTGTCAAAAAGAATAAAATAATTAAAAATAGGGGGAAAAGCATTGAAAATAAATAAATCTGAATTTTCAAAGAATTCCTGAGAACTAACTTAGGGTACACAGTTCTCAAATTTGTGTGGGCTTCTGGGATCACTTATGGCAAAGTCCCAATTGGTGGAAAAGTGATAACTCATTGGTCAAGGGCATTTGCTTATTTTTTGTTTGTTTACTTTATTTTGGATTATATCACTCATAATAACTGCCATCAACTGAGTGCTCACCAAGTAGGTACTTCACATATGTCTTTCTTAATCCTCTTAACCATATCTTAGCTTTAATTGGGGAATTGAGGACTCTGGCTGTTTAGCTTTCCTGACAACACATGGTGGATAAACAGTAGAACTGGGATCCAATCCCATCTCTCTGAGTCTAAAGCTTGAGCTATTAACTAGCCTACATCTGCCATTTAAAATTTGATTTTCTTCCCTCCCTCCCTTTTGGCACACACCTCATCTTCCCGCAGTACTTTTGAACTCAGAACAGTGAAGCGGTTGACATTTCCCTAACCGTGACCTTTTCATTTGGGCAGGCTGGGAACTGAGAGTAATATCCACACTGACAACAAAAGGAGTCTGACACCATTCCTTCCTCTCTGGCCTGTAAGAAGTAATGCACGGGACCCAAATGGGGCAGTGCCAGGGAGGGAGGGCTTCATCCATCTACGCTTTGGCAAGACTGAGTTCTCCTGTAACAGAATTAATCCATAGTAGGCTTCCATCTAATAGAGGAGCAGTGAGATGTGGCATTTGGTATTTCAGAGTTTACTTCCGAGATGCTCTGAATGGTGACAGCAGGTGAAGTAAGCCAGCCATTGCAGAAGATCAAATTTGGTATACTAGGGAAGAAATCAGCCACCTTGGACAGAGTCAGGGTCTGGGTCCTGGGCCCAAAACCAGGTCTATTACAAAGCCCTGCCCAAGAGTGTTAAGTGTACGGTAGCCCCGTGTATCTGCTGAGCCCATCATTGCTTTAGGCATATGGACTTTTGCTCTGGAGAGCGATATTTCCATAGCGGGTATCTCAGCCATCTTGTTGGGCCACGCCGAGTAGTTCCAACGGTCTCTGATTCTCCACTGGGTGACAGGGTTACAGCATTGTTTTAGGTCCTCCAAGCCCCAGGAGAGCTGAACTTTATCCAGGACTGTCTTTTCATAGGTGTATTCTTATTACTTTGAATGTGTTGCTTCAACTGAGACTATAGCTAAAATGAGTGGCCTCTAAACTCTCCATCAAAGTGTCTGTTGGTGTATAGTTGGCTCTGCTTCACCTGGTATTGAAGCTTTTCTGCCAGGGACTGCCCATCAGTTTGGGCTACTATTAATAGATAATTAGAGACATAGGCATCATCCATCAGGGAGCACATGAACTGTTTATGGTCATTCATCAGCAGAAGTCAGACATCAATGGCACATGGTAATGGAATTAGGCAAGGAGGCAGCTGAGGCCAAGTGACCTGATGTAAAATCAGCACTGGAAGCCTTGTATTTGATTCTAATGCTAAACTATCCCAGGCATATTCTGGGCAAGAAACAAAGCAAAATCCTCCAATATAGAGTAATAGCCAAGTATTCAATGTTAAATATTGTTTGAGTATGCTAGGCAGTGTTCTAGATGGTGGGAGTATGGTGATAAACAAGACAGAAAATAAGAACCCTGCTTTCACGAAGCTTATGAGCTAGTGGAGAGATACTGATAATAAACTATAATATTAACATGTTAAAAAAAAGAAAAAAGTAAGCCAGTTGGGAATAGAAAGTTATGAGATGAGCATGTTGCTTTGGATGGGATAGTCAGAGAAGTTCTCTTCAGAGACCAAGAGAACGAATGAAGTGAAGAAGAATGACATGGAAATTTGAGGGAGAAGAATGTGCCAAGAGGGAAAGTCATAAGTGCCAAGGGCCAGAGGCAGGGATAAGATTGGCATGTTTGACAACTGCTGAAGCAAAACGGAACATCTCCATTCATGCATCCACCATAGTCTAGCACTCAGAGATCAAGGTCATGGAGTAATATAGATGTCACAGTCTTGAGAGCAAGTTCAAGCTTGGAGTAGACAGTGAAGAAATAGTCAGGAACTGGCCATAGGAGTGACTCTGAGAATAGGGCAAATACGGAGACAGAGCAGCCAAGAGTTTCGTGAGTGGTATCAAGGATAATGGACCTCAAAAAACCATCAGCCTATGTTTAGCAAATAGGAAAGGTTGTAATAAAGAGCTGACCTTCAAAAATACATTCAGTTGAGTCTTAAAGAGTAAGACTGAAATTTATCAGTTAATTATCTGACTTAAAATGTAGAGTAGGAGTAAAACAGTGTATGGAAAGAGCAGCTAGGTCACAGAAAGGGGAAAGAATCAGTCAAGAGAGGAAAAAATTATTTACGTATTTACTTATTTATTATTTGTAAAATAAACTTTTAATTTTAGAAAAGTTGTGGATTTACAGAAAACTAGAGGAGATAGCACAGAGAATTTTGACATAAACTATATTTCAGATTCCCCTCATATTAACGTCTCCCATTAGTATGGTAATTTGTCACAACCAATGCACGAATAACGATACATTATTAAAAACTAATGTCCATGCCTTACTCAGATTTCCTTTTACTGTTGCAAGATTCTGTCTAGATATGATATTGCCTTTGTTTTATTTCCTTAGACTCCTTTTGGTTGTGACAGTTTAGAAGACTTTCTGAGGTTTGATGATCTTGACAGTTTTGCGGTGTACTGGTCAGACATTGTGTAGACTATCCCTTAATTAGGATTTTTCTGATTTTTTTTTCCTGTCATTATTAGACTGGACTTCTGAATTTGAGAGAGGAAGTCCACAGAGGTAAAGTGCTACTTTGATCACATATCATCATGATTTACGACTCTTGCTGTTGATATGGATCTCCTGGGTGAGGTCATGGTAGTCAGGTTTCTCCCCCTACAAAGTTATTATTTTTCCTCACCATTTCCATACTGTACTCATTCGAGAAAGTCACTATGCATAGCTTATACCAAGGGGTGGGAATTTATGCCCTCCTTTTCTTGATGGTGGAGAATCTATATAAATCATCTATAATTATTCTGCACTGGAAATTTGTCTATTTACCCCCATTTAATTATTTATGCCATCATTTATTTATGGCCACATAGACTCATATATATTTATTTTATACTTTGGGTTATAATCCAATATTACTCCATTGATTTTATTATTTGCATTGTTCTAGCTTGTCCATTGAGAACTCTTTAAGTTGGCTCCTGTGTCCCTTTGCCATAAGCTCGTCATAGCAAGGTATTAATATTTTTTGCAGATGCATCCTTACTTTCAGACAATAACCAGATTCCCTAGACTCATCTTGTATATTTCATGTGTCACTCCTAGGATCTACCTTTATTTACAAGAAGCCCTGTATCATTATTGGTGAATGGTATTGGGAACCAAGATCTGGGTGGTAGGTATGCTCATTGCTACTGTGGTGTCATTGATTCTACTATAGATATATAGGCACATATCCATAAAGTTTATAATGTAGCCATATGTATCCGTATTAAGCTAAACATGAGTTTGTATTAATGTCTCCCACTTTAACTCATTACCACATGGAGTGTTCTACCCTCCTCCCTTTGCTTGTTAAATAATCCTTCACTCAACAATTAGAATTGTGATTCCTACCATTCACTGTACATTTACTTAATATTTCAATTCCAGTATAAATGTATATTGGTAACAAACTCATTAACCCATGCATCCATGAAAATTAACTTTATCAACTAAAGTGTTTATGTACACTTTCTTTTGTCTTTGGTCTTACAGACTCCACTCGTATCCAAAGTTACTGAGTTCAGCAATTTTTCCCCACACTGTTCAGTGAGGTTGTTTCATACATTTGAAATTCAGTTAGATTATTTTGTCACATGCTGCATCCCATCATGGGCCCTCCCAAACTCCTAAATGGTTTCTTTAAAACAATTTGCACATATTATTGTTTATCCTTTGTACTGTAAGTTTGTATAGGTTTTAACATATGCAATTTCATGTACCCACTATTATAGTATCAAATAGATAAATCTTACTATAAATCTTGCCATAAAGATACTCCCTGTGCTTCACTTATTCAACTTTCCTTCACTCCCCCAACACCCTGGCAAACACTGGTATTTTTTATCATACCTATAGTATTGCTTTTTCCAGAACATCATATAATTGGAATTATACAGTATGTAGTCTTTTCACCATTTTCTTTCACTTTTTAAATTTGTGCATTTAAGATTTACCCACGTCTTTTCACGGCTTGATAGCTCACTTTTTTCTATCACTGAATCATGTTCTCTGGTATGGATAAGACACAGTTTGTTTTTCCATTCACAGGTTGAAAGGCATCTTGGCTGCCTCTAGATTTTTGTGATTTTTATAATCATAAAGATGCTATAAACATTCTAATAAAGATCTTTTATTTGGATATATTTTCAAATCATCTGGGTAAATATCTATGAGCATGAGGGCTGAGTCATATGGTAAGACTGTGCTTAACTTTATAAGCAACTGCTAAACTGCTTCTAAAGTAGCTCTACGATTTGCATTCCCACCAGCAATGAATGAGAATTCCTGTTGCTACGCATCCTTCCCAATATTTAGTATTGTCAGACTTTTGGATTTTTGCCATTCTAAAGCAATATGCATTGGGTATGTAGAAATACCTCATTGTTGTTTTAATTTGGAATTCCCTAATTACAAATGATGTTGAACATGTTTTCGTGTGCTTATTTGTGATGTGAATATCTTCTTTGGTGACACGGCTATTTAAATCTTTTACTCATTTTAATTTTTTTCTCATATCGTTGAGTTTTAAGAGTTCATTGTATATTTTGGATACAAGTCATCTATCAGATATGTGTTTTTGCAAATATTTTCTCCCAGTCTGTGACTTGCCTTTGTTTTCTTTTAACAGTGTCTTTGAAGAGCAGAAGTTTGAATTTTAATAAAGTCCAATGTATCAATATTTTTTCAAGGATTATGATATTCATGTTTTATTTAAAAATCCATCATAGGACCTAATGGTCATGTACATTTTCTCTTATTTTTTCCTCTGTTTCATAGTTTTGCGTGTGACATTTAGGTTTATGATCCATTTTGAATTAAGATTTTTATGTAAGATCTGTGTTTAAGATATGTATTTAGGATCTTTTTTATTTATTTTTATTTATTTATTTTTGCATTACATATATCCACTTGATCCAGAAAAGACTATTTTTTTTATGGTACAGATTAATTGCATGGCATGTAAATTATACTTCAATAAAGTTGTTTAAAAAAAGAAGACTATTCTTTCTCCATTTTATTGACTTGGCTCCTTTGTCAAAAATAAGTTAACTATGTGTGGGGGTCTATTTCTGGATTCTATTCTGTTCCACCAATTTGTTAGCCTATTCTTTTGCTAATACCTTACTGTCTTGCTTACTGTACCTTTACAGTAAGTCTTAACATACAGTAACGTGAGTCCTCAACCTTCATTCTTCTTTTCGATAGTGTGTTGTCTATTCTTGGATTTTTGCCTTTCCATATAAAATTTAGAATTATATTTTAAATATATATTAAATAGACTGCTGGGATTTTGATTAAGATTGCGTTGAACCTATAAGTCAAGTTGGAAAAAATAGATATCTTAATAATTCTGAGTCTTACAGTCTATAAACATGGAATATCTTTCCATTTATTTAGATTTTTTTTATTTCTTTTATAAAAATGTTTCCGTTTTTCACATTTAGATCCTGTTCATATCTTGTTAGGTATACACAAGCATGCCATTTTTGGGTGCAATTGTGAGTGCTATTATTTTTTAAATTTTAAATTCAAATTGTTTATTGCTGATGCACAGAAAATCAATTGACTTCTGCATATCAATCTTGTATCCTGTGAGCTTACTGTATTTGCTCATTATTTCCAGAGGATTTTTGGTTTTGTTTTCTCAACTCTTTAAGATTTTATACATAGGCTATCATGTCATCTGCAAATAGGGACAGTTTCTTTCTAGCTTATGCAATACATATTTCTCTGTCTTGTCTGATCGTATTATCTAGAACTACCAGTAGGAAATTGGGTGAGAGTGGTGAGAGAGGATATCTTTGCCTTATTCTCAATCTCATAAGGAAAGTGTCCAATGTGCCACCATTACGTATATTAGTTGTAGATTTTTATGTACATTTTTTATCAAGTTGAGGAAGTTCCACTTCATTTCTAGTTTGCTGAGAATATTTATCATGAATGGGTGCTGGATTTTGCCACATGCTTTCTCTGCATCATTTGTATAATAATTTGATTTTTCTGTCAGCATGGGGGATTACATTGATTGGTTTTTGAATGCTGAATCAGCTTTGCATACTTCAAATAAATACCACTGGTCACAGTGTTTAATTCTTTTTATATACTGTCAACTCCATTTGCTATTTTGTTGAGGATATCTGCAAGTATGTTCATGAGATATATTGATCTGTACTTTTTGTATTTTGTAAAGTCTTTATCTAGTTTTAGTACTAGGGCCACAGAGAATGTATCAGGAAGTGTTCTCTCTGCTTCTATTTCCTGGGAGAGATTACGGAGAATAGGCAGTATTTTTCTTTTCTCTTATATATTTGGTAGAATTCACCAGTGAAACAATATGAATATGGTGCTTTATTTTTTGAAGTGTTACTTAACATTGATTTAATACCTTTAATAGATACAGGTCTATTCAAAGTGTCTATTTCTTTTTGTGTGCATTGTGATAGTTTGTGTTTTTAAGGGAATTGGTTCATTGCATCCAGTCTATCAAATTTGTGGGCATAGAGGTGTTTATAGTATTTCTTGTTGTCCTTTTACTGTCCATAAAATCAATAGTGATGGCGCTTCTTTTATTTCTGACATTGGTAATCTGTGCCTTGTTTCTTTTTTTCGTGATTAGTCTGGCTAGAGATTTATTGATTTTATTAATCTTTTTAAAGAACCAGTTTTTGGTTTCATTGTTTTTCTCCATTATTTTCCTGTTTCAATTTCATTGATTTCTACTCTAATTTTGATTTTTATTCTTTTGCTTAATTCAGGCTTAAATTCCTCTGCCTTCTCTAGTTTTCTAAGGAGATTAGGTTGTTGATTTTTAATCCTTTTTCCCCTAATATCAGCACTATGCTATGAAATGCTATGCATTTTCACTCAAGCACTGCTTTTATTGCATCCCACAAATATAGATAAGTTTTATTTTATTTTAAGTAGTTCAATTTTATTTCATATCACTTGAGACATTTTATTTGCATGTTTTGATTAATTTCCAAATATTTGGGAATTTTCCAGCTATCTTTCTGTTATTGATTTCATTGTTGTTGTTTAATGCCATTATGGTCAGAAAACATATGTTTTATGATTTCTAGGCTTTTAAATTTGTTAAGGCATTTTTTATGGCCCAGAATGCAATCTGCCTTGGTGGATATTCCACATGAGCTTGAGAAATGTGTATTCTTCTGTTATTGTTTGGAGTGTTCTACAAAAGTCATTTAGATCAAGTAGAGTGAGAGTGCTGTTCCAGTCAAATATGGCCTCACTGATTTTCTTCTTTCCTGATTATCAGCTACTGAGAGGTGTGTGTCACAGCCTCTAACAATCACACTGAATTTGTCTATTTCTTCTTTGATTTCATCAGTTTTTGTCTCATATACTTGACACTCTACTGCTGGGCACATACATATTTAGGATTTATTATGTCTTTATGGACAATTGACCCCTTTATCTTTATGCAATGTATTTCTTTATCCCTGATAATTTATCTTGTTCTGAAGTCTGCTTTGTCTAAAGTTAATATGGCTATTCCAGATTTCTTTACATTTCTGTTAGCGTGGTATATCTTTCTCTATCCATTCATTTAAAAAAATGAATCATTTTAAAAACAGCTTTTTTTGAGATAGAATTTATATACTATGCATTTTACTCACTTAAAATGGAAAATTAAGTGGGCTTGCATACATTCATACTGAGATATGCATGAAAATCACCACATTCAATTTTAGAATTTTTTTCATTATCTCAAGAAGAAATCCCATCCCCTTTAGCTACTACCCCCATCCCCTCATCACTGTCATGCTTAAGCAACCATTAATCTACTTTTTACCTTTTGTTTTGTCTTCTAACTTTTTGGGGGGAGTTGGGCATGTATTGGCTAATAGGAACTGTGGTAAACAGGCATTTGGAGAGAGAATCGTTGAATCTAGCTAGAATTTGGACTATGTTTAATATTTTCTGAAGCTATAGGTGTCAGTGGTTTCAAAGACCTCTTGTGTACTAGTGTCATTATTTTTGTCTTCATTTTTGATTTTGGGCTTCCCTGAGTACTCTTCTTCAGAGAGAGTCTGCACCTTGTAGCTGTTTTAGTTTTAATCCACTCATTATCTGGAGTGGTCTTGGTGTGATAGTGAGTGTGTGTGTGGTGGTGGAGGGGAGTGTTCTAAAATATTCCAGTTAAATCTCAGTGCTTTAGTGTGCCTGGGTCTCTGGATATTGACCTTCAAATGTGTTTCTCCAGTGGTCTAGATTTTTCCCCTTTCCCCTCTTTCCCCTGCTCCCTGCCCTGGTAAAAGCATTTAAATCTCCTTTTATCAAGCCCTGACCCTTGTTGACTATGTAGTTTTATTCTCTCTTAGGTGAGGTAGGAATATAAAGGGATTGGGATAAGAGAAATGCTTTTTCAAGTGGGGTAAGGCTCTGGAAAAGTATTTTCCCCTAGAGAGTGGTTTTTTTAAAAATTAATTAATTTTTTTTCAGAATATTACAGGGTTATAAACATTTTGGTTATATATATTGCCTTTGCACCACCCAAGTCAGAGCTACAAGCATGCCCAACTCCCAGACATCACGCACTGTACCCACTAGGTGTGAATTTAGCCATCCCCTCCTCCTCCCTCCTACCTGCCCAACGCCCTGTGAATGTTACTTCCATATGTGCACAGAAGTATTGATCAATCAGTACCAACCTGATGGTGAGTATACGTGATGCTTGTTTTTCCATTCTTGTGATACTTCACTTAGTAGAATGGGCTCCAGCTCCATCCAGGATAACTCAAGAGGTGTTAGTTCACCATTGTTTCTTGTGGCTGAGAGTGGGATTTTGCTATGGAGAGTGCGCTGGATGCCTTGCACAGTGATTAACCTTCCTCTGCCTTGCCATGGTCATGAGGGGATCTTTCTTACATCTTTAACCCAAGAGTCTGGTGGGGCTCCTGGAGGTAAAATGCGTGAAAATATGGGGTCTCCTCAAGACTGTAGCCTCCAGAAAGTTTTTCCTTTCATTAATACATACTCAGCTTTCAGCAACTTGTCAATACCACCAACTGAGTTTCCTCTAGTTTATCACCAAAATGGCTTCTGTTCCAAGTAAGCAAAGTTTGTTTGTGACTCTCTGGGTTTATCTGTCTCTCTAGATTTCAGGGTGGTGTTTTGCCCTGAAATCTCAGTTCTCTGATTGATCCAAGAAGAGTCACTGCCTTTCATTTTTTCTCAGTTATTTCTTATTGTAAAAGATGAGAGTAACAACTACCTCTCTTTACCTGTGAGAGCTACAACCGAAAGTCTATTTATTTACTTTATTTTAACATTAACATACTTTACTTTTTATTGTGGTAAAATACACATAACATAAAGTTTATCATCTTAGCTATTTTTTAAGTATATAGTTCAGTAGTGTTAAGTACCTTCTCATTATTATGCAATCAAGCTCCAGAATTTTTATCTTGCAAAATTGAAAGTCTAGACCTCCCCATTGAAAGTCTCCCCTCCCCATTGCCCTTGGCCCACTATTTTACTTTCTGTCTCTATGAATTTGACTACTCTAGGTATATATGAAATACATACTTCTTTTTGTAACTAGCTCATTTCACCTAGCGTACTGTCCTTAAAGTTCGTCCATGTTGTAGCATGTTTCAGAATTCTGTACCTTTTAAAAACTGAACAATATTTCCTTGTGTGAATGTACCACATTTTGCTTATCCATTTATTCTCTGATGGACATTTGGGTTGCTTCTACCTTTTGGCTATGGTGAATAGTGCTGCTGTAAATGTGGGTGCATAAATATCTCTTCCAGACCCTGCTTTCAATTGTTCGAGTATATACACAAAAGTGGAATTGCCAGATCATAAGATAACTTTATTTCTAATTTTTTGAGCAACCACCATACTGTTTTCCATGGAAGCTGCACCATTTTACATTCCCACTAATAATGCAGTAGGGTTTGAATTTCTCCACATCCTTACCAATACTTATTGTTTTCATTTTTTATAGTTAGGTGGTTTTGATTTGCATTTCTTTAACATTCAGTGATGTTAAGCATCTTCTTGTGTCCTTATTAGCTATTTGTACATCTTCTTTGGAGAAAGATCTATTTAAGTTCTTTCCCTTTAAAAAAAATAAGATTGTTTGCTTTGTAGTTAATAGACTTTGCATTTTAGATTTACAAAAGAAAAAAATCAGTATGATAAGAAAGTGCAGAGTTTCCATATACTCTCACCTTCCCCACCAAGTTTCTCCTATTATTAAAGTCTTACAGTAATGTGGTATATTTTTTATAATTAATGAGCCACTATAGATACATTGTTTAACTATATTCCATAGTTTACATTAAGGTTCACTCTTTGTATTTTACAGTCTATGGATTTTGACAAATGTATAATAACATTTATCCACCCTTACAGTATCATAGAGAATAGTCTCACTGCCCTAAAAATTCCCTGTGTTCCACCTATTCATCCCTCCTTCCCTGACCCCAAACCCCTGGCAATCATTAGTCTTCCCCTTCTCCTAGTTTTTCCCTTTCCAGAATACCATAAAATTGAGATGAAACAAGATGTAGCCTCTTCACACTGGCCTCCTTCACTTAGCAATTTGTATTGAAATTTTCTTCATGCATATTGTGGCTTGGTGGCTCATTTACTTCTATCAGTGAATAAAGTTTCCATTGTATGGATGTGCTACAAGTTGTTTATCCATTCACCAACTAAAGGACATCTTGGTTGCTTCAAAGTTTTAACGATTCTGAATAAAGCTGCTGTAAACATTTATGTGCAGGTTTTTACGCACACATAAGTTTTCAACTCATTTGAGCAAATACCAAAAAGTATGATGGCTGGATCATAGCAAGAGTATGTTTAGTTCGGTAAGAAACTGTCAAACTGTCTTCCAAAGTGGCTGTACCATCTTGCATTCCTACCAGCAATGCAGGAGAGTTTCTATTTCACATACTTGTCAGCTTTTGGTGTTGTCAGTGATTTGGATTTTAGCCATTCTAATAGGCGTATAATAGTATTTCATTGTTTTAAGTTGGAATTCCCTAATGACGTATGGTGTTGAGCATCTTTTCATATACATATTTGCCATCTTCATATCTTTCATGAAGCTTCTGTTTTTGCTTATTTTTAACCAGACTGTTTGTTTTCTTATTCTTGAGTTTAAGAGCTCTTTGTATATTTTGGATAACAGTCCTTTATCAAAAATGCATTTTGCAAATATTTTCTCTCAGTCTATGGCTTGTCATTTCATTTGCTAAACAGTGTTTTTCACAGAGCAGAAGTTTTTCATTTTAATAAAGTCCAACTTGACAATTTTTTCTCTTAGAAGTCATACTTTTGTTACCATATCTGTAATGTCACCGCCAAATTGAAGGTTACCTAGACTTTCTCCAATGTTATCTTCTAGAAGTTTTATAGCTTTGTGATTTACACTTAGGTCTAAGATCCATTTTCAGTCATTTTTTATAAAAGAAATTAAGGTCCAGATTTCCTTTTTTGTTGTTGGATGTCCAATTGTTCCAGCACCATTTTGTGGAAGAGACTACTTTTTCTTCACTGAATTGCTCATGTTCCTTTTTCAAACATAAGTTGACTATATTTGAGTGGGTCTATTTTTCAGCTCTCTCTTCTGTTTCCTTGATGTATTTGTCTGTTTTTCCACCAATATCTAACTGTCTTGTTTATTGTAGCTTTGTAAGAAATCTTAAAGTTGGGGAAAGTCAGTTATCTATTTGTTTTTTAAACTCTAAATTTTGCACTTTGAAACACATGTATCTGCAGATCTTTACAAATGCACCTTGTTATTATCAGAGTATACATAGGTAACAGAGGCTATCACTCCTTTCTGTCTGTCAATATACCCCAAACTATCACCAGTTGTGTATGGACTTAGGATTCCCAACCACTAATTAGTGGTATCAATGTGAATGTGCCAAGTATTGCCACCTATTAAATGTTAAGAAATCCTATATAGCTTGCCAGGGTCTCAGGAAAAATCTGAGGCACAGAATGTGGTGTCTGGATTACAACCGATGACATGGTCACACTATGGATGTATTGGGGGAAGCAAGAGTAGGGTGACCAACTGTCTTCTGTCTGTTGACCCATGTTTAGAGATTGGTGCTGGATGGGGTCTCTTTGCTGCTGTCTGCTGTCAGGCCCTAGCTATCTGCCATGGTTCAAGGTCCTGCACTGTGCTCACTTACCCCAACTTTCTGGGGTCTGTCCAAAAGACAGCATCTTCCAACTTAATGTCCACCATTCCCCTTTTAGGGTACCACAGCCCTTCCTCTTAAGTCTCCAAAGTCATCTGCCTGAAAACTTTTCCCCTTTGACCCTCAAAGGCAGATAGACAGACAGACACACACACACATACACACACACACAAACATACATGCACACACACAAACATTTCCCTGCCTCCTGTCATGGGTGATGGAAAGAAATAGATTTTGGGCCTCCAAAGTGAGGGATCATCTTCCTCTAGAGCTTGGCCAATAAAAAGAAGAGAAAGTTAATCTCTGATTGAGCATTCTCCCTGTTGTACACATTTTTATTTGCTAGTAATCCTGACATAATCCACACTACATATTGAATTGCTCATCTCTTTCATTTTCTCTGTCTCCTGAGCATCCACTCCTGCCATGGGCAGCAATGTTGATCTTATATTGCTTTTTTAATCCAAAGTATTCCTTATCAAAACTCACCCCAAAGAAATAGCCAAGTGCTGAAATGTGTACAGATGGATTATACCACTAGCAATGGTAGCCATGCCTCAAAACAGCACAGTCTGATAATGTGTTCCATCAAGGCAAGAAATGGAAGACTTTTGCTTCATTGCACAATGAGATGCAAAGAAAAGGAATGGGTATTCTTTTCACCTTGGATAACGGTAGTTAGCAGTTCTCTCTCTCTCTCAGAGGAACATTTCCATTCCCAATGACAATGTCATTCCAGACAAAATGCTGTTTGTAAGATCCAGGATCATCAACTGATTAGTCATGAGTAAGTGAAGTTGGATAGAAAATGGGAGAAATTATTTTTCATGATCACTAACCATAGAAACCTGTATTCTCTGTAAAGAAAAGTTCTAAAGCATAAGGACATATTTCCAGTAAAAAGAAGATGGACATGGTATTCAGGTAAGTATTCAGTTCCTAACTCTAAATTATATATTACAAGTAAAGAAACCTTTTTTCTCTTGTCATTACAATGAATAGAAAGTTTCTCATGCTGATTTTTTCTCTTAGAAAATAGGCATGGAGGATGATGCATTATGTTTGTTCATAACTGCTTTGTGCCAGTGTAGACATTGAAAAGGTATCCATCCCCAATTTGAGGCACTGACAATTTTCTACTCTTTTAGCTGTCACTAGAGTACAGGACCGACAGCCAGATAAGGGGCCTATTTTCTGTTCACACTTTTTCAAGTACCAATTAACCAGTTGGCGGTTTGTACCTTTCTCTTGATTCTCTTTTCCCTTATCCATGGTTTTGCCATTTCGTTTTTCAGCACGTCAGAAGAGAGCTACAAAGAGCTAATAAAATTGAGAATAATCAGCTTCATCACTTTTTAATATATCTTGTAAAAGTCTGGATAGGAATGGATTTTGAAGTTACCAACTAAAAATGGCGACTTATGAATATTTGTATTTCCTTTAGGTCCATTTTCTCCTGCCTTTTACAATTCTTAGCATGATTGAGAGGCACAATTGCTTGCATACATAAGCAATTAATCATTTAATAAATAACAACTGAATGAATTAACATATAATGGCTGGGCCCCAACCCCTTCTCTTCTCATGTCTTACCTGACTCTTTTCTCTCTCCCTCTCTCTCTCCCTCTCTCTCTCTCTCTCTCTCTCTTTCTGTCCTTCTCTCTGTCTCTGTCTTCTTCTTCTCTCTCTCTCTCTCTCTCTCTCTCTCTCTCTCTCACACACACACACACACACACACACACAAATGTATATGTACATACACACACAGTGACTTTCAAATTTTATGTGCATTAGAACAACCTGGAAGACTTATTCAAACTCACATTCATTAGTGGACCTAATACCACATTTTATGATTCAATTGGTCTGGGATGGGCCCAAGAATTTGCATTTCTAACCTGTGTCCAACTGATGCTCAGGCTACTTGTCCAGAGGACCATGCTTTGAAAATCACTGCTCTAGCGTGTGTGTCTTCTCCTTTCTATGACTTCTTTCCTTGTACACAGGAATGTTCCCTGCAGCAAACAATTTTGCTCCCCCTTGCCACATCCTCTTTCCCCTGCCACAGATTTCAGCCACAGCTGTGTGGGCAGCTCCATCCAAGACTCATGCCGCCAAGGGCCCCCTTCCTCTGGGTATTTCTCTGCTCTTCTGTCTCAGAGTCTCCTCTGAAGCTGCAGGAGCCACTCAGAAGTACAAGGGAGCTAAAGTCCGTGAGGGATGGGAATTGGGGGACAAATGCCCCAGCCACCTGTTTGTCATGGGGACAATTTTGAAAGGTATTCTGTGGGAGTTTCAGAGGACTGCAGAATGGAGCCCCCATTTCCCAAGCGATGACCTTGACAGAGTACATCCACATGGGCTGTTCCACCATCCATGTGTTACTCTCTTTGTCCTCACTGCTGCCTTCTAGGCCACATTCCAATAAAGTACCTGCACCAGTGTCTTTGTCCCAGGCTTTGCTTTCAGAGAAATTTAAACACAAACACCTTCCCTGATTCTTAGTGACTGTGAGCTACTGTCCTATTTCTCTCACCCCCTTCATCACCCGCTGTCTCGATGACCATACATTCAGTTACTCCATTTTGTCACCTCTTAGTTGAGTCTCAAATTCTCAAAGAAAAGATGTTCTCCATCTGATGCATTTTCCCCAAAACCCATCTCAGGAAAGTCACTTTCTATATTTCAGATTCCATGTGCTTTATCCCAGGCCCCTTTCTCCTCCACTGTGCAAGATTTTAAGATGTTAATTCTTCCTTGTTTTTGAAACTCATATAAAGTGCCACCCCTCTTGTAAGTTGGACAGTCCACCCCTCGGTCAATATGGATTTCTTTGACAACTCTCCAACCCTTGATTGTGCTTCTGGGTCACATGTCCTGTCTCCTAATAAGGTCCTTGGTCAGAGGTTCTCAGGTTTTTTAGATTCACAGCATTTTTTTTTCTTTTTAATTTCAGAATATTATGGGGGTACAAACATTTTCATTACATATAATGCCTTTGCCTCGGCCAAGCCAGGGCTACAAGCATGCCCATCCCTCAAACAGTGCACACCACATCTATTAGTAGTGAGTTTACCCATCCCCACCAGCATTCTTAGTCTTAGTATTTTTGTAATTTTTTCACAGTACCCTTAGGACAAAGGAAATGCTAACAGTTCCATTTGTCAAGGAGTTATGTGCAAACAACTTTATAAGCATTACCAATCAGTAGCCATTCGGAAACACAGCACATCTAAATATTCGTTCAGTTCTGAATACGCAGTTACTAATGGCATGTGTATACCTATTGACAACTGCAAAACTTTTCACAATTCAGGATCAGATTAAACATATTCACATTCATTTTCTTTTCCACATTGACTTTTATGTATTTTTGTCTGAAACCTTAGTTTTTCAAAGACACGGCATCATTAAAAGGAATGTAGCATGATCTAATGTTGAAACTCTTAACTACTTTGATTTAAAAATACGTGTGATGTCTACTACATGTCAGGTAAAGCTGTGTCTCCCTCAAAATTTTAAAAGATCCTGCCTTACTCTTGCAAGTTCACAGCAACACTGTGGGGTGCCTCAGCACACAATTTGAGAACACAAAAGGCATTGTTATGAGTTGGATTGCTTCCCTGCAAAGAGGATATGTGAACCCCAGTACCTTAGAATGTGACTTTATTTGGAAACAGAGTCTTTGCAGATTTAACCAAGTTAGGATGAGGTCATTAGGGTGGGACTGCTGTCCTTATGAAAAGGGGAAATTTGGACACAGAAACACACAGACCCACAGGTCAAATGCCACGTGAAGACAGAAAATTGGGGTGATGCATCAATCAGTCAAGGAATGCCAAAGATGATTGGCAAACCACCAGAAGCTAAGAAGAGGCAGGAAGGATTCCTCCAGCAGTTTCGGAGGGAGACTGGACCTCCCAATACTTGACTGTGGACTTTTAGCCTGAAGAATTCAGGGACAATTACTTTTATTGTTCTAAATTACTCAACATGCGCTACTTTATTATTGCAGTCCTAGGAAATCAACACAGCACTCACAAATAAAATCCTCCCCTTCCCATACACGTGTAGTATGAACTGCTAGGAGCAGAAACAACAATATTCCACCCTCACTTCTTTGTTAGCCACAGAACTCTTACATTGTTAGACATATCAACGACCAGCTAGAGGTCAGTTTTTGCTGCCTTCTGCATACAGGGTGACCAATGAGGTACAAGTAGAAGTCACTGCATGGGGCTTTTTAAAAAGGTCTTAAAACAGGCTGACTCAGCTGGGAGGCAGGTCCTTTGCTTCTTCACCCTCATTTCTATCTGGAATATGGATCTTACGGCCTGAGCTTTCACAGCCCACTTGTAATCATTAGAAGACCTTGAGGAAGTAACCTATGTGCTAAAGATAGAAGACACTTGCATCCCTGAGCTGTCATATATTAATAAGTTCTGAATGGCTGACTTCCAGATTTCTTTTTTATAAAAGAAAAATAAACCTTTATTTATCTTATTTAGGTTACTTTTATTTGATTTTGTCGTATGCCTCAATTTCTATCACCAGCCCTAACCTTTATTGTAAAGTTCAGTGGCATTTTATAACTTCCTTGTGGACTTTTCTATGATATAATGTTTATCACTTTAAATTTAATAAAACTAAAGTCAATGCCCTATAACTCTCCAAACTAGGTCTGCATCTGGACTCCATTATTTCTATCAAAGGAATCAGTGTCCTTTTGGCATTAAACCTTAGACTTTGGGGCCATTTTTGCTTCTCAATTTGCCTAGAATCCCTCCCAATTCATTAATTTACTATTGAATGAACAAAATACTTATTATCCAACTACTAAGATTCCAATCCTGTTGTTATAGGTGCTGAAGGTAGAGCAGTAAATGATACTGATAAATTCGCACTCCCAAGAAGCTTGCGTTCTATTTGGGGAGACAGTTAATAAAATTATAAGTAAATATGTGTATAAAATAATGTAAAGTTTGGATCAATGCTATAAATGAAAATAAGAGGTTATATTAGTTTGTTTGAGCTATCATAACCAAGAACCACAAACTGGGTGACTTAAATAGCATAAATGTATTTTCTCACAGTTCAGGAGGTTGGAAGTCTCCAAGGTGAAAGTGCTGGCAGGGTTCATTTCTTCTAATGCCTCTCTCCTTGTTTTATAGCAAGCTATATTCTCCCTCTATTTTCACATGGTCTTTGTGTGTGCGTGTGTGTGTGTGTCCTAATTTCCTCTTCTTAAAAGGACACCAGTCATATCATATTAGAGTTCATCCTTAAATGACTTCATTTAATATTAATTACATCTTTAAAGGCCTTGTATCCAAATATTGCCACATTCTGAGGTACTAGGGATTTGGACATCAACATATGAATTTGCAACCAGGGAGCGGTGCAGAATTCACAGCATTCCAGGAACGAGGAAGAGAGAAAGCACAGTCATGGGATGCTATTCTACATGGGGCTGTCTGGGAGGGCCTCTCTGAAGAGCTACCATTACAGCAGAGATCTGCAATAATAATATTAATTGTGAATTATTATGGAATTGTAAAAACCTACAGTGTGTGGAGCACTTCAACATTCATTGTCCGTCTGTCCTTTGCACCAGCACTCTGCTGTGGTGTTCTCAACTTCTCCACTTTTAATTGAGGAAACTGAAGATAAGCTGACAAAAAATAAGGCAAGACTCACAAAAGGCTTTTCCAGCCATACCATGTTCTCTTCACATCCAAAGTCACACGCTGCTAGGCCAGCATGGTCGTTTACTGTGTGAGTCAACTTGACCAGGTCCCAGGGAGCTCAGATATTTATGCAAACATTCTTCTGGGTGTTTCTGTGTGGGTGTTTTGGATGAGTTCAACATGTGAATTGTTGTATTGAATAAAGCAGATGTCACCCCCTGATGTGGGTGGGCCTCATCCAATCAGTTGAAGGCCTGAGTAGGATAAAAAGTCTTGTCCTCATGCAAATTAGGGGAAATTTCATCCTGCCAGACTACTTTGACCCGGAGAATCTTTTTATCCTATTTTTAGACCCAAACTAGGACATTAGCTCTTCTTGGACCTAAGGCTGGTCTTCAGACTAGAACTACACCATCAGCTCTCCTGGGTCTCCACCTTGATGTGTGCAGATCTTAGGGACTTGTCAGTTTCCATGATCACATGAGCTAGCTCTTTATATTGGTTCTATTTCCCTAGAGAACAACAAATGCAACCTGTATTTTTTTTATCCTGTAAATACACTCAAATATGTTCCTTTCATTCCGTTTCTACGGCCATCACTCTGGCCTGGGCCTTTACCAACTTGTCTTTATGATTAATACAGTATGTTATATGGAGTTCCCCGACTCCAACCTCTTCACTGCTCCCAATTTAGTGTCCCCAAGATGCCATTTCACACAGATGAACATGCAAACACACACACACACACACACACACTAACACAGTTGTGCATACTCAAAACCTTCAATACTAAACCTAATACTTAAGATCACCTAAACTATGACTCCACTGAAAAACCCTCAAACTTTCCCAATAAATTTATTTGCCTGTTATTTGCTAAATATGCCTAGCATTTGCCAGCCTTAGAACAACATTTTCTCCTCTGTTCACGCTTTCTCTCCTCTTCTTTTCCTTTTATTTATCTCTCTCAGAATTCTGCCATGCCCCTCTGCCACCCTTGGCTTAAACAAGACATTGTTAACTGACCACTGACAAGTTTCCAAAGAGTCCAAGCCCAAAAGCATTAGATCAATAGCTCAAGTGACAGACAAGTTGAATAGCATTGTCAGATCTGACCAGGAACTACTCTGACTTTAAGGCGTAATTTAATTCCACCTTAAGAATTAAGACATAAGGATTATCTCTCCTTCAATAATTCGCTTCTCTAAATTCTGATGTAAATCAGAAATAAAAATAACATCTCTGTATTCCTAGTAGAATAAGGATTTAATTTCTCAGTGATCCATGTCATAATCAAACAAGATAAAGCCAAAAGCAAGTGTTCCTATTAATTAAAATGGTCATAGGGCTTGCTCTGAAAAGAACAGCCAAGGGGAGAGACAGAGATCTTCCCCAGGCTAGGAAACTGGAAACAATTTCACTTGCAGTAGCAACATACATATTGTAAACATGTACATATGTGCAGCAAATAATGATGTGAATCTTACCTTAGCAAGTACACCGTATAAAAATGGATTGAATGCAACAAAAGAATGAGGAGAATACAAAGAAGAAAGAAAAAGAATAAACTAATTAAACATAAAATTAACAAAATAAGTGTAAGACTTGTACACTGAAAATTATGACATATCATTAAAATAAGTGAAGGAAGACATAAATAAGTGAGAATACATTCTGTGTTCATGGATCGGAAGATGTAATACTATTAAGACTGTAATAGTCTCAAAATTGTTCTACATATTCAATACAATCCTTATCAAAATCTCAGCTTGATTTTTTTGTAGAAATTGACAAGCTAAAGCTAAAATTCATATGGAAATGCAAGGTACCCAGAATGGTAAAAAAAAAAAAAAAATCTTTTAAGAAAAGAACAGAATTGGAGGGCTCACACTTTCCATTTTCAAAACTTATTACAATTCTACAATAATCAAGACTGCATAGCAATGGCACAATAATAGACAAATAAATCAATGAAATTGAATTGAAAGTCCAGAAATAAATTCATATGTTTATGGTCAATTAATACTTGACAAAGGTCAAGGCAATTCAATAGGAGGAAGCATAGTCTTTTTAACAAATGGTGCTGAAAGAACTGGACATCCACACGCAAGAGAATGATGTTGGATTTCTCCTTCATACCACATAATTCAAAATATTAACGCAAAATACACCCAAATATGGCCTAAAACTAAAAAACTCTTAGAAGAAAACATAAGTATAAATCTTCATGACCTAGAATGGCAATGATTTCTTGGATATAACACCAAAATCACAAGCACCCCAAAGAAATAATACATAATTTGACTTAGTCAAAATTAAAAATTTTTATGCCTTAGAGGACACCATTAAATAATGAAAAGACAACCCATAAAATAAGAAAATATATTTGAACATCATATGTCTGGTGAAGATCTTATACTTAGAATATTTGAAGAACTTTTACAACTCAATAATAAAAATAAAAATAACTCAGTTAAAAATGGGCAGAGGATTTTAACAGGTAGACTTTTCTCCAAATAAGATGCACAAATAACCAATAAACACATGAAAAGATGCTCAACATCATTAGTCAACCTCATTAGCCATTAGTCAAATGTAAATTAAAGCCACAATGCGATGTCACTTAATACCCACTAGAAGGTCTAAAATCAAAAACACAAACAACAACAAGTGTTGGCAAAGATATAGAGAAAGTAGAACACTCCTACATTCCTGGCAGGAGGGTAAAATGGTACGGCCCTTTGGAAAATAGTTTGACAGTTCCTCAAAAAAAAAAAGCATACAATTACTTTATGACCCAGAAATTCCACTCTTAGGTATATGCACCCAAGAGGATTGAAAACATATGTTCACAAATAAATAAATAAATAAACTTTTACACAGATGTCATAGCACTATTATTTATGATGGTCAAAAAGTAGAAATAATCCCAAAGTCCATCAAATAATGAATGAATAAACAAAGTGTGTTTTTGCCTTACAATGGAATATTATTTGGCCTTAAAAGGAATAAAGTACGTATCTATGCTACGACATAGATGAACCTTGAGAATATTATGCTAAGTGATAGAAGTTAAACCTAAATGGCCACACATTCTATGACCACATTGACATAAAATGTCTGGAATAGGTAAATTCATAGAAACTGAAAATAGATTAGTGGTTGCCATGGGCTGAGGGGAAGAGAGGCTGGGTTAACTGCTGAAGAGAATAGGGTTTCTTTTGGGGGTGATGAAAATGTTCTAGAATTAGGTAGAGGTGACGTTTGCACAAATTTGTGAATATATTAAATACCACTGAATTGTCTACTATATAAGGGTGAATTATATGTTATGCGAACTACATCTCAATTTTAAAATGTCCAATCTTCAAACTCCTTGCTCTGGCCTAGTGGTCCAATGAACTCTAAACTCTAAAGGGGAGCCTTGAATTTTCAACTAATCCTCCACTAGTAATCGCAACTTGAGGTGGCGTCACTGATGTTGAGCAAGTGAGAGTGAAGAACACAGATAAGTTAGCCATGACCTTCTTGGCAGAAAATGTTTTTGAAGAACTAGAGAGGATTTTGCTTTGCCCAAATTTAGCAAACTCTGCTGAAGCATGAGCTGACCTTTTCTGTTAAGCTCTGCCTTTTAAGCAGCAAAGAGTGAAATGAAAGATTAAGGAGGAGGGTGGATTTGCAAAGCAAAGTGGTGAAGAGGCCAGATGCTGAAACCAGAACTTCTAGGTTTCAATCTCAGCAGAACCATTTCTCTCCATGAAAGCTCAGGGAATCACTTAACCTCTTCGTGCTACAGTCTCTTCATTTCTAAACTGTGGCAGTTAGTTCTACACATTAGGATTTTTATGAATTTTTAATGAGTTGATATTTATAAACCATTCAGAACTGTGCCTAGCATTTCATAAGCATGCTATAAATGTTTATTAATGAAATATATTATATTAAAAATAAAGAAATTAGTTTTTGGTGTGCACAGATGTATAAGTGTGAATACACATACATATATAATGCAGCACTTATTAAAATAAAACATAAGTTGCTCTTTATTGACCCTCATAAATCATAGAGTTAACTTCATTTGACTCAAGCTCCCACTTTTGTATCTTTTCTAAGGCTGGTGCCCCAAAATTATCTCTGTGAATTCCTAAACCTACATCCCTAAGGTTCCCTCTGTGTCCTCTCCTCTGTCTTTGGAGATTACCTGCATTTCATTTCTTCCCTACCTACTACACTACATAAACTTTGCACAAAACTCCCTTCCCTTGTGCTATAGACTGAATTGTGTCCCTCCAAACTCATATATTGAAGCCCTACGCACCAATGTAATGACACTTGGATTGGAAGTAATTAGGTTTAGATGAGTTCATGAGGATGCAGCCCTCATGCTGGGGTTGGTGTTCTTATAAGAGACCCCAGAGAGCTTTCTCTTTTTCTATCATTCCCTCTCTGTGCACGCACAAAGAAGAGGTCACGTGAGCACACACAGCCATGCCAGCTGCCAAGAGAAGAGGCCTCAGAACGAAACCTGTCTTGCAAGCACCTTGATCCTAGCCTTCCCAGTCTCCCAAACTGTGAAAAATAAATTTCTGTTGTTCAA
>CAUYRT010102473.1:0-40898 GCA_963574885.1 Lepilemur ruficaudatus
TTCTTAAAATTTGGTATATGTTTACAATGGAATATTACTCAATTTTAAGAAACGACAGTGAGCTAGCACCGCTTATATTATCCTGGATTAAGCTTAAGCCCATTATTCAAAGTGAGGTGACACAAGACCCAAAAAACGGGCCCCACTTGTACTCATCATCAAATTGGTATTGACTGATTGACATTTTGGGGCTTAAATGGTGGTGGTGTTCACTGGGGATTTTGGGAGTGGGGGGTGGACCCACATCTGGGGGATGTGGTGAGCACTGTGAAGGGGAGGGGCATGCTTGAAATGTATTTGGGGATGGGTATTAGGGGTCTCAAGGGGGGTGGGAAATCCTCTAAAACTGATTTATGTGAATAGCTGTACAATTTGGTAAATTTACTAATAACCACTTAATTTTACACTTAAAATGGAGTAAAGACATGGTATGTAAATTACACTTCAATAAAGACAAAAAATAATTCTACTTAAAACATTGAAAAACATTAGAATTTGGGCAATGTAGAGAAGTCATTTATGCCAACTCATCAAAGACATCCCATGATTTTCTCATAAGTAAATACTTCTCAAATCTAATACCTTCACGCAATTTGAGGAATTACTCTCTGAAGGTTTTCATATAAAATGCTAGCATCCCACAATATAAAACAGGACTCCTGTGTCTTCCTTTGTGTATTTAATTCTTCATGCCCCAGGTGATCAAACTAACTTCTAAATTGAAAGTAAGTAACCTACTGTCCTTTATACAATTGGAGTTAGAGGTAACTGACATGAAAACAATGTAAGAGGAAAACAGTGTTCTCTTGGAATACATAGCATAAATGTACCATTCTTTGCCTTGAGGTTCATTAATTGTTTTTTTTTTCATTTGTTTGTTTAATATTTTAAGATCATAGAACTAAGAAATGGGCTATTGTCTACACTCCTTACCAATATGAAATAATCTTATTAACAGCAACTACTCAAATACCACTGGATTATGATTTCATCTGTCTAGAAAAAATACTCAGCATCCTCACCCAGTCCTCTATCCCCTGTTGTTTTGTCTCATATAAGCTTACAAACAATTCTCTGGTCTTAGTCTAGCATGTCCCTGAAGTTTCCTATCTACCAAGGACTCTGAGGGTGGCCCCCTCACACTGCTGCTGCTGTCTGTGCCCTCCATGAAAATATTATTTCCAGATAAGGGTAGCTTCTCTTGTTGCTTACAAAGCTGCAAGCTCACTAGGGAACAAAATGACACTGAATTTCCTTCAGTTTTCACTATGTCTGCATCATGCTGTGTTGCTTAGAAAAAATAAACAAGTGGAATGTACCTCCCTCTCTTTCTCTGTTATATTTCAGACCAGAGCCCTGAACTGGCATTGTTTCATGGAATCCTTTATAAAAAAGGCTCTTTTGATTACTGGCTGCTACCCCTCTGCTCATAGTCTCAGGTGTAGTCAGGGGTGTCTTTCTCTGCACTTTCCTACCCTCTCACTCCAACCAAGCAAAAACCAGCTTCAAGCCCTTTCTTCTTCATGCAAATCAACTCATACATGGCCTGACTTAGCAGCAATCAGTTTTATATATAGTACACAATACCTTGACTACTGAAATATCCAAGATTTTAAGAAATATTAGCACCATAATATTTCTGGAAAGTTTTAAGCACAATTTGGCCTGAAGATATGCACATTATCAAGGTATCCTTTCTGGAACTCTTTTCTGGGATAAATAATATTACCTATATCCTTAATTTTTCTATTTCTTTCCTCCAAATATAGTCATATAGAAACCCATGTTTATTTGTTCTGTGGTCATTATATGTGGATAAAAATGGAATAAAGAACTGAAGAATTTTGGATCTAAAATCTTAAAAGGTTTGAAGCAAAGCTTTGTATCTTGCTCATTTGAACTGCAAACAGAATTGCCTTTTTCAGTCCCTAAAGAAGAATTTACAGCATCTGTCAACTTCTCACACAAACTATCCTGAGCTTATTTCGTGTGAAGGTTAATTTTGTGTGTCAACTTGACTGGCACAAGGGATGGCCAGACGTTTGGGCAGACATTCTGGGTGTGTCCGTGAGTGTGTTTCTCAATGCCATTCACATTTGAATAGGCAGACTGAGTAAAGCAGATTGCCCTCCCTAATGCGGGTGGGCCCCATCCAATCAGCTGAAATCCTGAACAGAACAAGGTTAACCCTCCCCTGAGTAAGACAGAATTCTTGCCTCACACTACCTTTGAGCTGGGACATTCATTTTCTGTTTTGTTTTGTTTTTTTGCCTTCTAACTCAAACTGAAACATTAGCTCTTCTTCCTGTGTCAGGCACCTACCAGCCTTCATACTGGAACTAAATTATCAGTTCATCTGTTTTTCGGCCCTTTGGACTCAGACTAAAATAAAACCCTCAGCTCTCCAGGGTCTCCACCTTGTCAACTGCAGATCTGGGGACTTGTCAGCCTCCGTAATTACATGAGCTGATTCCTTATAATACATATAGGTTCTATTGGTTCTGAATGTACATACAGATTCAGAGCCTATTCGTTCTGTTTCCCTGGAGAATCCTAACCAATACATATTGTATATTGGTCTAGTGTTCTCAAGATCCTTCTAACTGGGGTTTTGCCTCAGCTCATCCAGAGTAATTTTTCTAAAACCAAAAAGACAAAGAGGAATATTAACTCTTCCTTCCCTCTTCAAACACAGTTGTCAGTCCTGGAATTCTATTTGAAATAGGAGGTATGGTTGTTGATGGCACCAGAGAAATGGAAGAGATAAAATCACTTATAACTTTCATATATGCTATACTTTAGCACTCTTAAACCATCCAATATTCAACCAGATCTAGAAATCCAATATTACCATGCTTCCAGATGGAAAGATATTTGAACGGAGCATAATGGATTCACATGACAGGTTTCTTCCAGATGCCATTAAGAGCTATATTTTTAGAAGATTTTATTTATTTATTTATTTATTTAAAGATACATTTTTAACAAGTGTCCAATTTACATAATCAATAAGGCACTTCATTAGAACACATTACGCTAACCCTAACCCTAATACACACTTAGCCACAGTCATTTAAGACTTTTGTATCTCCAGACTTAAAAACTTCGATAAGATCTATATAGAAAAATAGATAACCTTTAGGAATACAGATTCATTTTGAGGAAAAAAAAGTTAGGATTACTGTAATATTTGTAGACATGTTCTTCAGATGTGTTTTTTATTTATTTCTAGATATAATTTAAGATGTATGATTATACTGACAAAATCTCTAAGATGAGATTTCATGATTTTTGTGATTCTTTCTGCTGACTTTGAAAAAAGTGCCTGTAGTGAATTAGTTGGTCACCTAGTTAGCACCTATTAACTCCTTTTTCCTTCCTGAAAGCATTATTAATTTCAGGTTGGGTGTACACCATTCCACTCTGCAGCCCATGTGTTCTGAGGGAAATCAAACTTAACAGTATGGCATCTGATTGATCTAAGTCAATCAGCACATTTCTATTCCCTTGGTTCAAAGGTTTGGAGGTGATCCTAACTGATCCAATCAGAGACTGAATTTTAAAAAGTGCCTTTTAGGACTTTTGCTGGTTCAATAACTTGGTCAAGGTAAAAGGCTAGCAAGGAGGGAACCGAGGCTCAAATCCATAGAATCCAGCTTCAGCCTACAGGATTAATCACTGGATGATTTTTCCCAGAATAGCTGTCCTTCTGCAATTTAAAATTAATCAAAATAAAAATAAAACAATTACCACAAATATTTGAAGAGACCTATGACAACCAACCAGTTATATGAATAGAATTAAATCTAGTAATTAAGTAATCTAATTATTTCCAGTAGTGATGTATATTTATACAAAGGATACACTAAGGAATAATGAGTTCTAGTGTGTATATTTTTAGATACATTGAACTTAGAAATATTTGTCAGAGGAGATGAAGTTGTAGAAACTGTTTAAAAGATGAATTTTCTCGTCTATGATAATATCTTGCATTCCAGAAAGCCAAGAAACTATGCAGATATGGGAGCAAATTGATCAAATAGTAGATTTCTTCATATTTATAATTGTTCCAACTATTTTGATGAGGCTACGTCTAACTTTTGCTGTTTTGTGCACATAAATACTTGGTAATTTCCTATTATTCCACAAGATTCATTTACCTTATCACTTAATATATTTCATGCTCACACAACATCCTGAAAATATTATTCAAACATTTTGAATCCACGTACCACCCAGTTACTATAGTAATTTCTGAAATTGTACAACTCTTTCCAAAGATAGAAAGACTTAGTCATCTGGGAATATTGTCAAGACTTTACTGTCAAAGCCTTCTCAAAGAAATAGGGCATATCTTCCACAAAGACTGGAAAAATATCTTATGTCAGCCATAGAATTACCATGACACTGAGCGTAAATGCTCAGGAAAAACTAGTTAGGCCATCCTTAAATAAATTGGTCAATTGATCAAATTTTATTTCTGTTAAAATATAAACTTATGACCTCTAAAGATCTCTCTCTGCCTGAGCCTCCACTTTTGGTAACTTACTTAGCTCATGATCATTTACTATTCTTTGTGGCTCTGTAATATTTTGCATATGTTACTTAGTCTTCTCCATGATTTGATTTTAGAGGCAGAAGAATACAAGTTCTACTTTATAAAAACAATGCTTCACCTGCAAGTATTCTTGTCTGAAGATAATGTGTCCGAATGGCTGTTCTGCCTGGGATCTCAACCTCACTGCAGCTTCTGTGCTAGTGATTTGCTGTTATCCCCTGGACCTCCCATTCTCCTTATTCTTCTCCTGTCTCTGCTAATCTGGAGAGACTACATTCATCACTCAAGTTCCTTTATTGTTTGATTTCCCGTGGGATTTGGATAAAAGAAGTCATCATCAGGGGAATATAGAGCAGAAGGAAAGAGAAGTTGAGGCATTTTATTTTCACTACTCCTTACTTCGGGCCACATTTCTGTCAGCAGCTATGCCATCTCATCTCACCCCCTCCACCACCTAATTCACCCACCAATTTGTAGCTCGCACTTTGTAACCTTCCTCCACGATTCTAGTTTTTACCAGGCTCCAATGCCAGGATTTCCTGCCTTTGAACCTTCAGAGCTAAGAATGGTAATGGATAGGCTCTGAGGACCTGACTGTACCTCCTTTGTTTCCTCCACATTGCCCATAATTCCCTAAGTAGTTCTTTTTTTGAGAAGCTTTCCTTTAAACTATCCAGGATGAATTGTTTTACCACTTGTATCAAGAAAATTTGGACTTACTCCAATTGAAATTAGATTAGTTTATGTTGTGAGTTATATGGTAGTTCAACCTCATTAAAAATTAAATGGACTTTTGGAGTTCTTCTGAGAAACTGACCCTTAACCAAAATAATGTTTCTAGAGAACTATTCATTATAATTTTCAAATAGATAATTTCACAAATAAATATTAGGAAATAGCCTTTGAAATGAAGGCAAAGTAAGCTTCCTTTATGCGTTTTGCTCCTACTGTAGTCCTGGAAATATAGTAGCTCTTAATATATGGTTATAGAGGGAGTGATTGTAGGAAAAAGAAAAGATGATGTTTGGGAAAGGAATTCAGGGGGTGGGCAATTTTAAAGTTGTATATTTTCTTGTAACAACTGCAAATATCTGTTATGGGATGAATCACATTCACCCAAAATTTGTATGTTGAAGTCCCAACCTCTAGGACCTCAAAATGTGGAGACAGAGCCTTTAACACATTGACTGCCACACTAGAAAAAAAAATTTTCCTTTGGGCCATGGTGCTTTGTTACAAAAATAGAATAAAAACTTTGAAAACAAAACGATCCTTCCTAATTTAATGAAAAATTTGTTATTTTTATATTGTTTTCTGTGTGTGAGTTATCTACAACTTGAAAAATAGGTCACACGGCTCCCAAAGTGAAGAGACATGTGAGTTACATATGCTTCACCAAGGCCCCCAGCTCACATCTAGCATGAGTTAAATACAGCTCACATGGAAGTTACTGTGTTAAAGAGGTAACTAAAGTTATACGAAGTCCTATCAGTGGGCCTTAATGCATGTGACCATATTGGAGATAGGGCCTGCAAAGACAGGATTAAGTTAAAATGAGGCCAATAGTATGGGACCCTAACCCAATATGACTAATATCCTCATAAGATAAAAAAGAGACACCAGGAACACACAGGCACAGAGAAAAGGCCATGTGAGGCCTTTGGCAGAAGATAACCATCTGCAAGCCAAGAATAGAGGCCTTTCCAGAAACAACTCTGGCAACACTTTGATCTTAGACTTCCTGCCTCCAGAACTGTGAAAAATAAATTTCTGTTATTTAAGCCACCCAGCCTGTGGTATTTTGTTATGGCAGCCCTAGCAAGCTAATACAGTATCTCAAGCACTATTTATAAATATAAGATCTTCTGACCTAACTTGCTTTTCATATTTAGTGAGGTACTTCTACATCACCTTTTATTTAAGCCTAATTGTCTTGATTTGACAAGTAAAATACTAATTCATTCCACATGGAAAAAGAATTGAGTGACATAAAAATGATGTAGAAACGTGAAATTGCAGGTAGAAGCTAAACACTGACGATTATTTTATGATATAAACTAAACATATACTCTCATTCAAAATAATATCCTCCAGTAAAGAAAATGTAGCTTCCCTACATTTTTCTTCCCAGGTTTTGGCACACAGTAGATACTCATTCTAAATTTTATAGAATCGTTGAATTAATGACTCAATAAATTCATAATATGTTTTATAGTAGTAATTCTCAAAGTGTGGTTCCTGGATCATCAGCATCAACATTCCCCAAGAACTTCTTAGAAAGGCACGTTCCCTAATCCTACTCCAGATTTACTGGATCAAAAATTCTGGGTTCCAGCAATCTGAGTTTTGACAGCCTTTAGGTGATTTTGATGCAGGCTAACGTTGAGAACCACTGATTTATAGTCACTATAAATCTGAGTATCTCCACATTAAATTAATGACATTGAAAAAGTGTATGAAGAGAAAGAGTTCCTTATCTCTTAAACAAATTGAACTAATTCCTTTAGATATTATTTTACTACTAGTTGATATCAAAATGGAAAGTGTTTTATTATCATTTGGATTCTAAATCTTACAGTGTTGTAAATAGCAACTTATTAATATTATAGTACTAAAATGTTGATAATATATTAATCATTATAACTTAGAAATCTAATGTTTAACATTTAAAATATTAAGGAAGCCTTTCAAAAGATATACTAGATAATAGGTCAAATTTATACAGCGTACCATTAGTAACATTTGTCAAACAATAGTAGCAATCCTATTTCATTCAAAATTACTCACCTTAAAACTCAGTATCTTAAAAATCCCAAATGTTTTCTTGCCATCTGTAATTTGATGAAAGATTTTCAACAACTTAAGAATTTTTATAAATCTTCAAGTAAAATAGTAAAAAGAAATTATATCTAAGACAATATTTTTTCACTTTTTTTCCCTTCATCTTCAAGTGACACAGATTGGGAGCAATGATTGTTAACTGACTTAGACTTATCAAAAGAAATACATCAGAATCGACTTTAACACATACACATCCAAGATTTCTTTCACATATGTACACAGACTCCCTAAAATTGAATTTCACTGCTAATATTTCAGTATGTGAATGTTTTTATTTTATAACATAGTATTCAAAGTGTACAGCTAGTAGTACACAATCTGATTGCAGTAATAATAAGTTACATTAAATAGCAAACATACGATTTACCTCAACCATAAGATATGTTTAAACTTGCTTGGTCTATACTCATAGAATGTTATAAAAAGTCTACTGCCTTTTTATAACACAGAGTGTTGACAATTCTCATGTGGTCTAGCCAGACCACATGAACTCACTGTGTTGTTCCTAAATAATTATTAGACCTGGTTTGCCTCCTAGTTGGCCAACCGGGTTTTTGGACAAGAACACTGTGATTACTTGGAGTCTAGTGGAATATCTAATAACCACAGAAAAGTTTTCATGTAAAATTATCAGTAAGGGCTGGGCACAGTGGCTCACACCAATAATCCCAGCACTTTGGGAGGCTGAGGAGGGAGAATCACTCTAGGCCAGGAGTTTGAGACAAGCTTAGGCAACATAGTGCAACCCATCTCTACAGAAAAATTTTAAAATTAGCCGGGTATGGTGGTACACACTCGTAGGCCTACCTACTCTAAAGACTGAGGCAGTAAGATCACTTGAGCCCAGAAGTTCAAGGCTACAGTGAACTATGATTGCACTACTGTACTCCAGCCTGAACAACAGAATGAGATCTTGTCTCAAAAATAATAATAATAACAATCAGTGGAATGATTAAGGAAAATGATACTTCAGGGAATCTGCAACTACTGTAATATGATATGGACATAAATATTTCTGACAATAGAAAATAAATCTATGTAGTACTGCTAATACTTCTGTGATTTGTTTCCTACATTCAACATGAAGGAAATGCTGCATTTCTGCTAGAGGTTAGGTAACATAAAGATGCTTTTTTTTCCTAATTCATGTTGACACACTACTTTTTTTTCCTAATTCATGTTGACAAACTACTTGAATTATATGGGTCTAGGACCCCCAGGTTAAGAACTCTGGTGTGGAGGAATATTTTATACAAATACCATGAAATTATTAATAGTCAATGGAAAAGTGTAGGGAGTTCCTCAGGCCACATGGTCTAGTTACTTCAACAAATAAATGAGGTATGTAAGTATATATGTATTTTTTTCTAAACCGTTGTATTCATAGATTAAATGAATAGAAACACTAAACCAAATGCAATGTTAAGATGCTATTTCAAATAAAGCTACTTTATAAAAAGCATTTTAAAAACAGGAAAAAATAAACATGACTTGATATTAGGTTATGTTTCTTTCGCTAAGTTAACAATGGTATCGTGATTAGGTTTTAAAATTCTTATCTAATTGAGATATATACTGAAGTTCTTGTGGATAAAAACTAATGTAGTACATTGGATTTTCTTTAAAGTACACCAGAAAAAAATTGGGAGAGTGATTGGTGAAATAAGAATAGCAGAATATTGACAGTTGTTAAAGCTGGGTGTATGAAGTTCTATTACATCCTCCATTATAGTTTTATTTATTTCAAAATCTCTTCAATACAGTAAATAGATGCTTAAAAATGGAAAATTTCCATAAGCCCTTAAGATAAGAGAAATTTAACCTAAACTTAAGTGGTAATAAGTCTTCTAAACGCAGTGTATTGGGCACATCTTGAGCCACACTTCACTTTCTCTTGATCTGAAATTTTATTCCAACCATTAACATAGCAACCAGCTGTAAAGAGGTGTAAATGATAGCATCTTGTTTCAGCTGTTCCTCAACTCTCTCACTTCTTGGCAAAAGGATTCTCTGCTATCCCACTGTTGAGTTGCCAGGAGGAATCCATTCAGCCATCTGTATACAAGGGCAAATCAGGCAGTGCAAGGGTGTTAACACCCTAAGGGCAACCCTTGACCAATGAGGGACAGAGGCTGATAAAAATTACTCCCTTTTTCCATTCTTCCAGCAGACAATTCTGAGCGGGTTTGACCAACCTCCTCAACAGGTCTTCAGTAGAATTTAGCTTCAGGAGCTCACAGTGATCAATTAACTACCCTGGGATTATCTGTTTCATTCTGTCTGGTGCCCACTCCTGTTCCTTGGAATGTTTTAGGAAGATAAGCTGTCTGGACGTAAGCCCCAGTCTCAAACTCTGCTTCTTGGGGAGCTTAAGAAAGTTAAAGGGGAAATTGGATATTAAACTATGGTGAATTTTTAAAGCATTAAACAAATCAGTTAAAATATCACGTCAGTTGGGCTTCCTGGGGAGCAGACTCTGAGGCAAAAAATAGGAGGTCAAGAACTTCATTGAGAAGTAATGCCTTTAAAAGATAAAAGTTGGAGGAAGTAGGATTAGGCAGAGAAAGGCTTCAGATCACAACAAAAATCTGACTGCTATGAAAGGAACAAGGAGCTATAAGAAGGATTGAGCAGGTCAACCTTCTGACATCTGATGAAATCTCATCCAACCAACAGGGAACTGTTGAGCAAAGACTGTGCCTTAGTGGAGTCTTGTACTGGGCAGATACACCAGGACCAGTACCCAAATCATGCTCAGTCACTGACTAGGGACTGTCTGGGAATAGCATGGACTTGGAGAAAAAGCTGGGACAGAGACTGAGGGTGCTCACAGCTGTAAGCACTCAGGTTACTGATACAATTGCAGTTAAACAGCAAGTTCTTTCATGAAGGGAGATTCAGAAAGCCCACTTACGTGTTTGCCAAAGGAACACTTTGGAAAAGATTTTTAGAAAATTACTATACTTGATTACCCCTCTTCTTTGTAACTTCAATGAAAAGGACTATAAAGCTGGAGATAAAATGCAGTAACTATTGGGAACTATAACCACTCACTGTTGGTCACTTATGATGAAATCAATAAAGAAAATCTCTGCCAAACTCTGTGAACTTTATGGTATTCAGTGGTAGCATTTAGAGATGAGTGGAAAACATGAGTACTGGTGAGAAAAGTAAGTTTGAATTAACATTCTAAAGATAGACATGGTGAAAGAGCACTAACAGTCCTGCAGGAGCTTCACAGTGGTAGTGGGAACAGCTGCCACAGCAATAGATTACCTGGACCCTCAGGGAAAGGGTAGATGAAAACTTACACACATAAGCCAGTATGATGAGTAGGGGCTCTGGCAACAGTGTGAGGTGGGGACTTAATTAACTGAACTATGGTAGTATTTTTCTGATGAGTAACTTAGAATATTAAAAAACTATACAGATTAATGCTTTTGTAGCTCTTACTCTAGACTTAGCTTGTGTCCAAGGCTGATGTGGTCCAACTCCTAAGGACAGACTAATAAAGGCAAAAAGAAGTAGCAATAGATTATCAGCACCAGCATATTTCTCACAGACTGTGGCTCTCATTTCAGAAAAGCTCTTTTCTGGCTTCAAAGAGTACATCCACAAACAGGAAAACAGCCATTAGAAAGGCGTTGTGAGTATATTTAAAAAAAAAAAAAAAAAAAAAAGGATCAGCCTGTAACTAATTGAAGCTAACTATTAACTATTCTCTTAACAGTAACAAAGCATATGTTTGTACACACACAGTCTACACATACACTTCATTTCATCACATTTCTCATTGTTAAAGAAACCAACGATCAAAAACGGTACTACAACTGTATTGGTTTTGTTTTTTTTTCTTCTAGGGTTCTGCCTCACTTTATCATATTTAATTCATAGCATATGACTGCATACTGGTAGCTGTTAAACTGATCTCACCAGGCATTTCCAAATAGTGTTTCTAGTACTAACAATTTCTAACCCTATTCAATTTCAAAATAAGAACCAGTTGAAAGGTACTGAGGGGAATAGTTGAAGAGTTAGACCTGGAGTGTTACAGAAAAACCCATGGGGAAAGGCCTAGTTTGCTCATGGCTCTTCATGGCTTTTGAAAGACTAGGTTTTTTTGTTTTGTTTTGTTTTGTTTTGTTCCATCTTTGAGAAAGCTTATAACTGGAGAAGAGAGCCTTTAGGCAATTTCTCTTGGGTATAACAACCACAGATTTTCCTAGAGAAAAATGACTCTTCCCTTCCATGCTACAACCCAGGGAGAAAATTTTTGTTATGGTCAGTAGAAGTAAAAACACAGCTTTGCCTGCAGAACAAATGCAGACAATACATCAACTTGCCTTTTCAAATATTACAAGATACTCATCAGAAAAATACAACTGTAGTTCAGTTCACTAAATTATTGATTACTTGGGTACATGATGTCCATTTACTCTTGAGAATAACTTAGAAAATTATATCTTTAAAAAGCTTTGAGAAAAGATATGAAAATATTCAGTGGGATGACAATTTTATATCCACGGTCCAACTTTCTATACAGAATTTTTTGTACAACATTTATTTTGCTCAGAAATGTTCCAATATTCATGCTTATTGTTTCTACCTTTATGGAGCACAAAAGAAAATTTTACCAAGCACAGTTCTATTTTATATTTATATGGTAGTGAAATCCTTAAATATCTGATAACCCGTTAACTAAACCAGATGCTGGAGATAAGTCTATACTTAGTTGTTACATTTATATATAACACAGCCAAATATAAGCAGCTATTTATGGTTACTACTTCACCAATTCTGAGAATAAATTTGTAAAGTCATATGTGCATGGCGTAACTGTTCCATTTTTGTTGTGTTCAATAATATACTCAGAACATTCCAGTGATTAGGGGCTTGCCATATCACATTACCTCATATGAGCAACTCTCTTATTCAGTGATTTGCAACAAATTCGTTCCATGCTTACCTCATGTCATTTTATAATCATAAAGATCCCAGATGCAGAGCTGAGCAAATTGTTGAAGGAAAGGAAATCATGGCAGAAGGAAAAGAGTGGAACGGCGAAAGAAAGGCCATGAAGATGTCTGGAAGAGAAGGGTAGAGAAAGAGTCAGCTTCCCACTCTGATTATTCAGAAAGGTACAAATGTTAATGTTGTCCAGAGACTTAAGAATTTTTCTTCCACCCACGCGTGAGCTCTCTTTAAGTCAGCAAGCACTTAAAGAGTATCTGTCATATGCTCAGCTTTGGATTTAGCACTGTGAGGGGTACAAATACACATAAGGCCTGGTAGTTAAGGAGTTTACAGTCTATCCCTGACACCATTACTGGCACATGAAATCATTAAGACCTAGTGGGTGATACTAATCTAAAAGCAATAGTAGCTTGAATTCAAACACAGTAGGGTTGAAGGTATCTCCTTGGAGTAGGTGGAAGCTGAGGGGCCTGAAGGGTTGCCTAAGGTTTGATGGGACTACAGAAAACATGATTTCAAGCATAGAAAACAAACACACAAGATTAGATTGATATTAGTTATCTTGCTAGAGATAATCCCCAGATTTCAATGAAATTAACAACGTTCATTGAAGAGAAAGCTGGTAAGCACTTTAAATAGAGGAAAAAGAGGAATAAAAGTTGTCTACAAAGAGAAAAAAGATTAGACACTAAATTCACATGCTCACTAATACAGACAAGTGAGAAACAAATATTTGTGATGATGGGAGTATTCATAATATGAGGCAAAAAAGATAAAGGCAGCTCGTATTTATGGATGCTTCCAGTGTCCAAGCACTGTGCTAAGGGCTACATGTCTTATTAAACTGCAACTACATAAGGCATTGATGGCTTCATGGCCCATCTCCCTGAGAGTATCCCAAGGTTTTATCTTAATATCCCACAGTCAACTGAGATTGGATTATAACTTTGGACATGAGTTCCACCAGGAAATATCACCAATCTGTGATAGTGGAACAGAATTCTGAACAGTAAATGACTTATACTATAATTAGGAGTAGCTCTAGTCCACCCTAGGGACTACTTCTCCTGGGCTGCCTCCCCACATCCAGAGACAATCTACACACACAAAAAGTCCAAGCCCCAGAAATGCTCCTGACATTTGTCAGTCTCTCTGCTCTGTTGAGATGCTCATTCAAACCAGATTTAACAGGATGTTAAAACTCATTTCCTTCAGGAAGAAAATTTCAGGTGTGTGATTTTCTCCCATTATCTCAGCAATGATCATATCAGATCTTCAATAGCTTCCAAATTTCTAAATCATCTAAAATGATGACCCCTGCCCACCTCTCCAAACTCTTCAGCCTTTAGAGGCTTCATCTCCCTCACAGGGCTGGCAGCAACTCAAACCTGTCAGCTGTTGACCAGATAATCAAGCTGTTTTATCCTTCTGTGCCATTGGGTATTACTTTGGTTTTTTTTTGGGGGGGGTGTTGTTTTTGGATTTTGTTTGTTTTTGTTTTTGAGACAGGGTCTTGCTCTCTGTCATTGCCCAGGCTAGAGTGCAGTGGCCTCATCATGGCTCACTGCAACCTCAAACTCCTGGGTTCAAGAGATCCTCCTGCCTCGGCCTCCTAAGTAGCTAGGACTATAGGCACACGCCACCATGCCCAGCTAAGTTTTTCTATTTTTTGTACAGACAAGGGTCTTGCTCTTGCCCGGGCTGGTCTCAAACTCCTGGCCTCAAGCGATCCTCCTTTCTCAGCCTCCCAGAGTGCTGGGATTACAGGCCTGAGCCACCATACCTGGCAGCCATTGGGTATCTCGATGTGCTTTTTTTCCTGAAGAATAAGTTTATGCACCACTTCTACTGTGAAATTCAGCCTAACACCCCAAGACAGATTTAATTTTTTTTATTCTTTTAAAAAATTCTGAGTACTCTTCTATGCATGTCAGTCACTATCCTGGGAATGGGAAATACAGCACTGAATAAAATAGGTAAGGTCTCTCTCCCCTGCAAATTGGAATCCATTCTGAGAATTTGAGACGTAAGAGCTCTTTCTTCAATATTTCATGTGTGGACCACGTGCACCTCTCCAAAAGTACATGAGCGTGTACTTCCTTGTTTCCGTGTCTCTTTCTCACACTTATAAGCAGCTTAATAGCCGGTATTGTGACCGCTGCCTGAGGGTCACTATTGCCTAGCAGAGTGTGTGGATTATAGGTCTGCTCTTCAATATCCAAGGGTGGTGGTGTCATCTGTCAACGTAAAAGGAATCATGTTAAATAAGTTGACTTTTTCCCATATCTAAAAGCTTTTTAACACTTTCATTATCTTAACGACAGCACCTCTTCAAGAAATGGTTCTTATTGTTAACCAAATTTGAAAGAAAAACCATCCCCTAAATCCAACCCTAAAGAGTTTATTATTTTTCTTCCAAGGACACATTCCCTCTGAAGATACTTTATGAATTCAATAAATATCATAAATCTTTTAAAAATTTATTTCTTAATCCACACTTATTAATTGATTTAAAGTCTCCCTCTCTCTCAAGTAATTGTTTAAAATAGATATTCACATTTTGTTGGTAGTTTTTATCCCTTCCTGTTGTTTTCCTCACTTTCTCACACATCTTTCCTTTGTCTCTGGAAACCAAGAGATGACCCAGAGAGAACAAAAAACATCAGTAATCCTATTTTGTGTTCATTCTTTCTCTACCTTTTTTATTTTTTACTCTAAATCAACAGTTTCTGCTTACTTCTCAAAGGTTTGGATCTTTTGGCTTTACAAACTTCCATTTCTTAGTTTATATACTCTAACTTCTGAAAAAATGACTTTTATTTATCCAATTGTATCTCCACCAATTTTCTATAACTTAAGCTGTCACTTTCAGCTGCTGAGTCAAAAATGTTCTGCAGGGATGATAGCAGCTTCTGCCCATCACCTTTTTTCTGCACAGGTGGAAGCCAAATGCACAGTGCAAAAAACAGAGATAGAGATTTTAGGACATTATTTTTCTGGGGCAACATGACTGAGGTCATGTTGTATTCTTTCTAGCCAACTTAAAATCCATAGATTGCAGTATGTTTTTGCTATTTCTTCATAATCCAATAATGATTATGACATAAATCTTTATCTTTGAAAAAAAACACTACGTCTAACACCTCTATTAACTTTTTAATGTCTCAATAATGAACCTGCGTCTCCTTCCCAAATATAGACCTTTCATTGTTTAGATGTCTTACTCTACCTTCTAGCTTCCTAAGTTTGCTCCTCCTGCATTTAATTCAAACTACCTAGTATGTAGTATCAAAGCCAGCTTGCCCTTTCTCCTCTAGTCAAAATGCAGCTGTCCAAGGTCAAATTCTCTAATTGTAAGACTAGGTAACTAATTATTTGAATCAATAATTTGTATTCAAGATTCCATTTGTAACTTTCATTGGTAAAACTTTGTCAAATCTATCTTACTTGTCAATATCATATGGTTGTTCCCATCACACACCAGTTTCAAATTTTAGTTTTATTTTAAAGCATTTTACTTCTTTATTTTGAATATTAACACAGTATTTATTTACATGACAAGTGTAATTTTTGTCCTCCTCTTCTTTACCCTGCTGCTAACATCTACCATTTCTACCAGCCAAGTAAGGCTGTGCTTGTTCTTCCTCCATGGACCCTGAACTTGCACTCAGAGATCTTCCTAATTTTGTGCTTAAAAATACTGCAGGGATACTGATCCTCTCAACAATCATATTAAGGAATTAAGTGGAAAGTAATTGTCCCACCACTTTAAATAGGAAGAGCTGGGCTGCAAATAAGTGTGCACTCTTACTACCAAGGAAGTCAGCGGTTTGTCTGAGAAAGGAGCCCAGGGAATTTGCCTCTTGCATTAGCATATCAGTCAGTAGTCTAATTTTTTTTTCCTTTAAGATAGGACAAAAAGAACCTAGTTTCAGTGTGTCCTGGGCAGAATTCTATCGATGCTATACCAGAGGAAATTTCACAAATGTTTATAGAAGAGTGCTTTGTGATATGATTCCACAACTTTTTTTAAATGTTGGAGTCACAGAACTGTAACTCTGTGTCTCAAATTAGAATCTAGCCTAACCAGGAGAAATGACATGGAGAAGAGAACAATAGTCAGTGCCATTATAATATTCACGAAGCTTTTGTTTTAACCATGCTGTCTAGTTTCAAAGCTGTTTTAATCCAATGATGTCATTTATATATTAATTTATTCAATAGTTATTTACTGAGCAGATCTTAAATGCTAGCCCTCAGTAAAAAATTTAGACAAAATCCCTTCCTTATGCTTACAATCTTTCAGAGAAAACAGAAGCCATTATTTACAGTGTGTTAACAGCTACACTAGAAAACATACAACGATTAAGAAGAGCACGTAGTCAGGATGACTCCCTGGGAACTTAGCTCAGTGAGGTGATCTGAAGGAAGCAATATCTTAAACTAGGGCTTGAAGGGTGAAAAGAGATAAGCAAGTGAGTTGGGAGGTAGAGAGGTTAAAGAATATTCCAGACACAGAAAATAACATGTGCAAAGCCGCAGACAAAAGACAACATGGCACATTAGATAGTCCATTAGAAGTTCATGGTGGTGTGTAGGGATGGGAGGTCACAGAAGAGTGGGCCAGAAAAATAACTAGGGTAGTGTGGACAATAAAATAGAGAAAGGGCCAGGTAGTATATAGTTTAGGCTTTGTGGACCATACAGTCTCTTACCACAACTACTACTCAAATCTGCTATTACAGTGTTAAAGCACCTTAGGCAACATGTAAGTGAATGTAATTCATTAAATGCATAGATCAATTTGTGGAGAATGTACATCTTAACAATATTTAGTTTTCTGCCCCATGAACACAGTATATCTCTCTGCTTATTTAGTTCTTAATTTTCCTCAGAGAGGGAAGAGAGGGAGTGGGGGGGGGGAATTTCCTCAGAGATATTTAGTGGTTTTCAGCATACAGATCTTTTCCCTTTTTATCAGATTTATCCCTATTTCATATTTTGATGGCATTAAAAATAGTATTATTTTATTTTCCTATTGTTTATTACTAATAGGTAGAAATATAATTGATTTTTATATATAGATCTTGTATCCTGCACCATTGCTAAACTCACTTAGTTATAGTGGCTTTATTGTGGGGTCCATGGGATAGTCTATAATCATGTCATCTACAAACAATGCAATTTTCTTTCCAATATAGATTTCTTTTCTTTCTTTTCTTTTTTTTTTTTTGCCATATTATATTGGCTCAAATCTTCAATACAATGTTGAATAGAAGTGGTGAGATATTAAATAGAATATCCTTGCCTTCTTTCTCTTCTTTGAGGGATAGCATTAGTCTTTCACCATCAAGCATGAGTTTAGCTGTAGGTTTTTCATAGATGACCTTTATCAGGTTGAGGGCATTCCCTTCTGTTATGGTTAATTTTATGTATCAACTTGCTAGGCTATGGTGTCCAGTTGTTTTGTCAAATAATAGTCTAGATATTGGAGTAAAGGTGATTTTTTAGATGTGACTAACATTGAAATCAGTAGACTTTGAGCAAAACAGGTTACCCTCCGTTATGTCCTTGGGCCTCATTCAATCAGTTGAAGGCCTTAAGTGAAAAAGACTATGGTCCCCCAAATAAGAAGGAATTCTGCTTCCAGACTGCCTTCAGACTCAACACTGCAACATCTTGCCAGAAATTCCAGCTTACTGGCCTGTCAAATTTCAGACTTGCCACCCACCAGAATCACTTGAACTAATTCTTAAGGAATTAGGAGGAATAGATGAATGCCTCTGCCTCCATGCATCTATTCATCCATCTATCCACCTATCCCTCTGTATCTCCTCTGCTTCTCTGGAGAATGCTGACTATTACACCTTCTATTCCTACCTTGTGTACTGTTTTTAATAGGACTAGAAGCTGGATTTTGTCAAATTGTTTTTATGCATGTATTGAGATAAACATGTAGTCTTTCCTTTGAAATTTGTTTATATAGCGAATCACATTCTTTGATTTTCAAATGTTAAACCAAATGTATTATTGGCATATCACTTGGTGATAACACTTTATCAATGATATATCTTATATTTGATTTGCTAAAATTGTGTTAATAATTTTTGAATCTGTGTTAACAAGGGACATTGGTCCATAATTTTTTTCCTTGTAATGCATTTGGTTGGTTTTGCTGTCAGAATAATGCTAGCCTCAAAAAATAGATTGAAAAGTATTCCTTCCTCTTCCATTTTCTGAAAGAGTTTGTATCTCCATGCTAAATTTGCTCATTAATCCCAGTAGGCTTTCGCTTTTGTTTTCTTTTGTAGGATGCATAGAATTTTTTTGTGTATACAATGTGTCATCCTCAACAAAGAAAGTTTTACTTCTTCCTTTCTAATCTTCCTGCTTTTAAGAAAAATTAAAAATTTTTAAAGTCTTTATTTTTTAGAGCACTTTTAGTTCACAGGAAAAATCAAGAGGAAGGTACAGAGATTTTAACTTTATTAATGTCTCCAACCAGAGTGGTACATTTGTTACATTTGATGAATGTATATTGACATATCATCATCACCCAAAGTTCATAGTTTATATTAGGGTTCAGTCTTGGCGTTGTATATTCTATGGGTTTGGATAAATCTATAATGACATGCATCCACCATTATGGTATCATAGAAAGTATTTCCACTGCCTCCCAAAATCCTCTGTTCTCTTCCTCTTCATCCGTCTTCCTTGCCTCCCCCAACTCCTGGCAACCATGGGTCTTTTCATTACCTCCTTAGTTTTGCCCTTTCCAGAATGTCAGATATATTTGGAATTATACAGTATGTTTGTAGCCTTTTCAGATTGGCTTCTTTCATTTAGTAATATGCATTTAACTTTCCTCTATGTCTTTTCATGTCATGACAGCTTGTTTCTCTTCACCAGTGAATAAAATATCCCATTATCTGGATTACCATAATCTATTTATCTATTTACCAACTGAAGGACATTTTGATTGCTTCCAAGTTTTGGCAATTATGAATACAGCTGCTATAAATATTTGTGTGCAGGTTTTTGTGTGGACATAAGTTTTCACCTCCTCAAGCAAGGAGCTTGAGGGCTTAACTATATGGTTGAGTATGGTTAGTTTTGTAAGAAACTTGCTAAATTGTCTTCCACAGTGGCTATGCCATTTAGCATTCCCATTGGCAATGAATGAGAGTCCTGGTTGATCCATATCCTTGCTGGTATTTGACATTGTCAATGTTCTGGATTTTAGCCATTCTAATAGATATATAGTGGTATCTCACGGTTGTTTTAATTTGCATTTCCCTGATAACATATGCTGTGAAACATTTTTTCATATGCTTATTTATCATCTGTATCTCTTCTTTGGTAAAGTATCTGTTAAAGTTTTTGGCCTGTTTTATAATTGAATTTTTTGTTTTCTTATTATTGAGTTTTAAGAGTTCTTCACATATTTTGGACAACGTTTTTTTTTTATCAGATGTATCTTTCGCAAATATTTTCTCCCAGTCTGTGGCTTGTCCTCTTATTTGCTTGGAACCTCTTGGTTTTTTTCTTCTTGTTTCACTTACTGGCTAGGACATTCATTTCAATGTTGAATAGAAGTGGCATGAGTAATGAGTCTCTTATTCCCCATTTGATGAAGAAGACTTTTAATCACTCACTAATGTACATTATGTTAACTGTAGGTTTTTCCTAGATGTCCTCAATCAGATTGAAAATGTTTCCTTGTATTCCTAGTTTGCTGGGATATTGATTTTTTTACTCATAAGCCAGTGGTGAATTGGGTCAAATAATTTTTCTACATCTATTGAAATGATCATTTTCTTTCTTTTTTTGTTAATGTGGTAAAATTACATTGATTGATCTCAAATTTCAAACCAATCTTGCATTCATGGAATAAACCGCACTTGGTCACGATTTATTACCCCTGTTACATATGGCTGTGTGCGATCTGCTTATTATATTGGTTTGCTGGGGCTGCCGTAGTGAAGCACACAGACTGGGTGGCTTCAACAACAGAAACTTGTCTCACAGTTCTGGAGACTAGAACTTAGCAACTTTTTCCTGAGCAAGGGGAAGATATTGAAGTCTCTTCTTGCTTCTTTTGTCTCCCAGCTTCTGCTCTCCTCTTGGCTCGTAGGAGTCTCACTTGTCACATGTATATTTTAGGAATCATTGAAGGACCTGAAAGAAATGTGTGTACAGAATTGTATATGCAGAATTTGGGAGTGGGCATCGCTTCTCTGCAGCTCTCTCCTTTCTGAGATTTTCCCTTCTGTTTCTATCTGTTCCTATCTTTTGCAATTTCTGCCTTTTCAATCCACTAAGACTGCAATTTTTTTTTTTTTTTTGAGACAGAGTCTCACTGTGTTGCCCAGGTTAGAGTGCCATGGCATCAGCCTAGCTCACAGCAACCTCAAACTCTTGGGCTCAAGCAATCATTCTGCCTCAGCCTCCTGAGTAGCTGGGACTACAGGCATGCGCCACCATGCCCAGCTAATTTTTTCTATATATTTTAGTTGGCCAATTAATTTCTTTCTACTTTTAGTAGAGATGGGGTCTTGCTCTTGCTCAGTCTGGTCTCGAACTCCTCAACTCAAATGATCCACCCGCCTTGGCCTCCCAGAGTGCTAGGATTACAGGTGTGAGCCACTGCGCTTGGCCTAAGACTGCAATTTTTATTTGATGTTGTTTGTTTATAAGCTACAAGAAATTGGGAAGTACCCTTAGGGGGAAAGCCAACTAAATGAAAGTATCACTGTGTTCACTTCTTCAGTTTAAAAGACTGTGTCCCAGACAGTTTCTGATGCTTTCCTTGCTTTCTAATATCTTCAAATAGTTGTTTTCTTAAAAATCCAGAGCTATAATAGTTATAAATAGGAGGATCAGTTTGACAAAAGTTATTCACCTTACTGTAGTCAAACTCTAATCAATGTTCTTTTGTTTAAAAAAAAAGTTTCACAATGCAACTCCCCCATCATTCATATATATTAATTTATTTTTTATGAGATAAACTTAACAAATTGATTATTTATTGCTTAATTGTTTTACTTAATAGTTTAATTTTGTAAAGTTTTAAATTTTATAATCCATGAAAAGAATTTTTAAAATAATATCAATATTAATAATGCTTACATATATATTCCTCAATTTTAACCTAATTTCATAATTTTAACATAAAAATGTAACATAATTCTAACATAATTTATTTATTTTGAACATCATACAAAACATAATTTAAAAGATTTAATGCAAAAAACTCCTCATTCTTTTCACGTTTTCATTATAATTAGTATCCCTCATTTCTCAACCCTGTTTTGTGCAGACAACACAGTAACATCCTCACATTATCTATAATATGATGTAATTAAGAGGGCTCCAAAATTTGCTCAGAATGTAGAAACATAACAGACTAGGAACCAGACCTGGGGGGAAGATAGAGACAAAATGGCATGATTGAGTCGCCATCAAAGTAAATGCTATCCCCCCAATACCAGACTTAGAAGTGACTCCTGCTCTTCTCTTCCCTCTCTCAATTTTCTTTTGGTACTTTCACCTATTAAATAGACTTATCTTAGACCCATTGTACTGGTTAGGGTTCTCCATAGAAACAGAATCAATAGGTTACAGAGAAAGAGGGACATATGAGAGGGGATTTCATATGGGAATTGACTCATGTGATTATGGGGGCTGAGAAGTTTCACGATAGACTGTCGGCAAGCTGGAAAATCAGGGAAGCTGGTAACATAGCTCAGTCCAAGTCTGAAGGCCCGAGAACCAAGGAAGCTGACGGTGTACTTCTCAGTCCGAGGCTGAAGACCTGGGAACTAGGGGAGCCACTGGTGCAAGTCCCAAGTCCAATGTCCAGAGACCTGAAGTTCTGAAGTCTAAGAACAGGAGAATAAGGGTGTCTCAGCTTCAGGAGAGAGAGAGAAAGAATTCACCTTTCCTCTGAGGGTAGATCTTCCGTACTCAGTACACTGAGTCAAATGCCAACCTCTTCTGGAAACATCCTCACAGACATACCCAGAAATAACACTTTACCAGCTATCTGGGTATCCCTTAACCCAGTCAAGTTAACACCTAAAATATACCATAATACCCATTATAAGTAGGAGAAAGTTGACCACTAACTTAAGATAAATGACTAAGGAAATGTCTCCCTTTAATATAGAGAACAATTAAATCTGTAAGCCATTAGTTAGGCATTATTAACTTTTTAAACATTTATTTTTACTCTAGTAAGGGAAAAAAGATTATATAATGCTATTTTGACTTGCATAATACTGAGAATAAGGCTCAATATTGAATTTGCATTAAAAAATTTATAAAGAGACTAAGGTGATGCCATAATGTACTGAGTGCAAAAAATGTAAAAATGAGCTAGATATAAGCCCTGGCTTCAAAAAAATACGATCACTCCCTAACTTAACATCCTTTCCCAAATTTCTTATACCTATCCCTTCCTCTCCTTTCTCATTGCCAATTCTCTAACATATATGTGTGTGTGTGTGTGTGTGTGTGTGTGTGTGTGTGTGTGTATTTTAACACCTCTAAAACCTAGTAACCTCTTATAAAGCAACACAGGATAGTGGAAAGAGAGTGAACTTTGGAGCCAAAAAGACTCCAAAAAGACTTAGGTTGAAATTTCAACTTAAATATTTGTGAAATATATGTTTTTGAGGAAGTTAATTCTGAGAAACTTCAACTCTGAGCTTAATTTCATCATTCATAATATATGAACATTAACACATAAATCAACATGCTTTTGCAAAATAGTACATGAGACAACAATCATGCAAATCTCCTGGGAAATTATAAAAGCTAAATAAGTCTTCATTTCCTATCTTCCATTGAGAAAATGGACATAAACATATTTTATAAACTAATACATTAATTTCAATACACATGGCATATTATTGATAGACTAATCTCCTTAAATTTGGTTTAACACACAATATATCTCTAAAAAGATCAGCTTTTAGTTTCTTTTCCAGGTACTCTAGCTTCTTTGCCTGATTTTCAAGGTCACCAAAAGCTGCTCACATTATTCCTATCCAGTCATTTCTCAATTACTTCCCTGGGTACACTGTAATCTCTAAGTCTTCTCTGGACAATTTAGACAAGCATGCACATTCTCTCACTTCTAGGCCTTTGATCACATCTGAAACATGCTCTTTTCAATTTATCCAGATCCTTCCTATTATTCTTTAACACATAGGTCAACTCTCAGTTCAAAGAAAACCTTTTCTGATTATACCAACCTTTATTGAGCTCTCTTGTTTCAACTACTAAATCATTTGTTTACCGCTCAATTTTTCATGTGTTTCAGTCTTATAACTGTCCTTCCATTTGTTTGTAAACTCCTTAAAAACTATAATCTTCTTTTATAGGCATTATAAATACATATTATGGATTAATAAAATGCTTTGATTAATTTTTGATTTGTGATTAAAGAAATTTAAATAAGAAAATAAGGATTAGAAGTGAGCAGTTCTTACGTTGTATTGCGGTTTGAATTGTGTCCTCCCCAAGGGAGAAAATGACTATCCTCAAGCCAATGACAGAGGCCTCTTTCATCATAGCCCACAGAAAGAACTAGGAGCTGACACCTTGATTTTGGATTTGCAGCCAACAGAACTAGGAAACAATGAATTTCTGTTGTTTAAGCCACACAGGCTCTGGTACTTTGTATGGCTGCCTAGCAAACTAATATGCACAGTTTTCTTTCCTTTTCTTCTTTCTTTTTTTTTTTTTTTTTGAGAGAGAGTCGCACTCTGTTGCCTGGGCTAGAGTGCCAGGGCATTAGCCTAGCTCACAGCAACCTCAAATTCCTGGGCTCAAGTGATCCTCCTGCCTCAGCCTCCCAATAGCTTTCTAATCTTCTGTAATGTTCCCATAAAAACAGATGGAGCACTCAGAGCAGTGAAATCAAAAACTATAGACAACTTCTACATTCATACTAGCTGGCAGGTTATCCTCACAAGCCTTAAAATGCTCACAGGTGAGGATACGCAGGGCAAGAACATGAGCCAAATGGTCGCGGGACTGTGCAGGGGCAAACAGAGGAAAAGGCACTCGGGCTTTTGAAAGCCATGAGACCTAGAAAACACCCAAACCTCCAAGCTCTGGAAAGCTTGGAAATCAAATATAGGAAGAGTAACTAATTTGAGAAAGGACTTGACTGACAGTCTCCAATTTGTGGCTACAATGCTAAGGTCATATGGTGTGGAGTAGTCTGAGCCCTTTGAACTTAGTAAAAGCAATTTAAAAACCTAAAACTAAACAACAACAAAAAAACAAAACTCAAGCAAAGCTTCTTCCAAAACCAGGCGGGGAGTAGAATCAAACTGAGCAGGAGATGGGCAATAAGGAAAGAAAAAGATAGGTCACCTAATGTAAGGGAGAAGAAAACAGCTAAAAGACCTCAGAGAGTACAATAACAAGCTATTTTCAACATGTCACTAAGCCAACAGAAGGATATCTAGGATCATGAACCTAGGAAATGTAATCTTACCCACTTTCTTTCCTAAGACTGCAGGAAAATTAATTTCAAGCATGAACAATGAAAAGGTTTACAGTTAAATCACAAACAAAACTATTAAAATAAAACTGAGATTAAGGAGAAAGTTTATGTCCTTATAGATAATGACGGTGCACTAGTTAGACATTCCCACAAAACAGTTCCTTAATTATAAAACAATGAAACGCAAGAAATTAAGAAAATGCTAGAAGTTATGAATAAATAGCTTAGATAAGAATTATACAAATTTGTAAATCAGATGACTGACAAAAGTATGATTTAAAAAAGAAAGCTGATGAAACTTAGAATTATAAATGAAAGAGAAAAGCATGTCAGAAATAAAGCCTAAACTCGAAAGGACACACAGACACACACACACACACACACACACACACACACACACACACACATGACATAAGAGAAACAAGATGGAAAGCAGCCAATGTTTAAAAATCAAAACAAAATGAAGAAAAAGACAAATGGGGATTCAAAAGAAAATGACAGATGTAACTAGCAAATAGGCCAGATCCAACATGCACAAACCAAGATCATGAAATAGAACCATAAAAACATGATTGAAAAAACTCCGAAAAAAATTTGAAAGGACATATTGTAAGGCACCCAGTATACATGGACAAATGATCCAGAACAGATAAGTCCCAGACACAGTTTAACAAAACTATTTTTTAAGAAAAAGAAAAACAAATGTGGAGAAGGGAGGTTTGAGCATCTATACAAAAAATATGAAGATGTTTAAAAGGGAAAGGAAATTGGACTGTTATTAGACTGTGATAGTAGCACTTTATGCCAGAAGACAATGAAGAAACAGATTTGAAAACCACAATGAAAGAAAATGGAAGCCAATTCTTTTTGTATTCAGGCTAACTACCATACATACACATACAAACCTACTCTATATACGTAAAAAGCATCCAACTATTAGGAACATCAAGAACACAAAGAATATTGTTTCCATGAACACTTGTGGAGGAATCTGTCAGAGAGCAATTTCAACAACCTACATAAATTGGGAGGAGCCATTGGTATGAGGTCTGGAATGAACTTTAAGTGTATATTTGCCTGTAGAACTAAAAGTAAATGGTGGTTATAAAGAATATAGTATAGTCTCGATGGTATGTTTATCTGGAGGTATACATACACTATAATTATTTTATATTGGGTGTAGGAAGGAAGTAGAACAGATAACTAATTCTGATAGGCCAAAAGCTGGCACCTAAAAGATATCCACATCAAATCCCTGGACCTTAATTGTTACTTTATTTGGAAAAAGCATCTCTGCAGATGTAATTAAGTGAAGGACCTTGAGAGGAGATCATCCTGGATTAAGTGAGTGTGCCCTAAATCCAATGACAAGAACTTTATGAGAGACACGCAGAGGAGAACAGACAGAAGAGCAGAAGGCGATGTGACCACAAAGGCAAAGCAAAGATTAGAGCAGTTCAGCGAAGGAGTGCGAGCTGCCACCAGAAGCTGGAAGAGGTAAGGAAGGAGGGAGTGTGGCCCTGCTGATGCCTTGGGTTTGCACTTCTGGCCTCCAGAGCTGTTGAGAATAAATTTCTGTTGTTTTAAGTAAGCAAGTATTTGTGGTAATTTCTTATGGCAGCCTTAGGAAACAAATATACTAACTAAATTCATTAATATACATAGTAGAACACCAATGGGCAATAACAAAACAAAACCAAAAAGCAGTGGGGAAGGAATAAGGGTATTTTATAAAGGTATTAGTGTAAAGATAACCATAACAACAGAAATGTGCATATTTCTAAATATCAAAGTATATGTCAAAGAAAAAGAGCGCAAATGAAATAGACAAAACATTGAAGACTATATGAGTGAGGACTTGACATACTTAAATGTAAATATAACAATAAAAAATATTATGGGATTAAAGACAATCACCAATTTCACTGATTAAAGTCCATGGCCTTAACTCACCTATTTGAAGAGTGGTGTTTAGATTTACTAACAAAGCAAAGTGTAACACTATGCTATATTCAGAAGTCACACCTAAAACAGAGAAATTCAAAAATGTTAAAGGTAAAGGGATAGACAAAGCTATATCAGGAAACTAAAATAATAAAAAATCAGGAATCTTTATTTTTGACAAGGTGGTATTCAAACAAAAAAAACTACTAAAAGAGAAAAAGTAGGATACTTTGTAAAGTTAATAATTGGCAATGAAGCATAGTATTAATATTTATTAAAATAAGAAGAAAATATTTGATAATGAAATTGCAAGAGATTTTTAGAAGACATAGCAATAAACTAATAGCAAGAAATTTTTAGCATATATCAAGACAGATCAATAGAAAAAATAAGTAAGGATAAAAAAGATATAGACTACAGAAAACCTCAATGAATTCCATAAAATAGAAATAATATAATCACTCTCTGACCACAATGCAATAAAACTAGATATTAATTTTTCTGTTTGAAAGTTTTATCCAACTGGAAATTAAATACACATGATTAAACAAAGAAAAATACAAAGCAAAACTCCAAAATTTTTTTGAAAATAACAGACATATCAGAAACTATGGGATACAGTTAAAATAATTACCATGGGCTAATTAATAGCATTATGTACATCTCTCAATACAAATGATCAATGAAAATAATAATTCAACTAAAAAGTTAGAGAAAGAATTACAAATTAAAGCAAAAATAAGCAGAAGGGAAAAATTAATAAAAAAAATAAGTATTATAATAAAACAGAAAAATAGTAGAACATTGAAAGCCTGGATCTGTGAAGTTGTCAACACAATAGATGTAACATTACCTGCAATAATCAAAGGAAAAAAGGGAACTTCCTTGAAAACTAGGAAAAAGTAATGAAATTACTTTGAACACTTATATGCTAACATATTTTATTTAGAAAAAAAGGATAATTCTCCCCACAAAAGGCAACTTACCAAAGTTGACCCCAATAGCAATAGAAAGCTTAAACATAACCATTTGCCACTAAAGAAATAGAAAGTAGTTAGAGTTTATCAGGGATTGAATGAACAAACCAACAAACAAGAAAACCACACCAGAGAATTCTAACATACCAATCTTTTAAAGGTCAGATTATTCCAAAGCAACTATCGCAGAGGATAGACCCTGCAACACATGACAAGTATCTATAGTAATGACTCCCTTGTCCTCTCTCAGGAGTATCTATGGCCATTTTCTCAGGCCTCAAGTCTCTGTACACTAGGAATAAACAGACATTTTGAGGACTCTTGGTCAGAGGATCTAGGTTGGCAATGATCTCCAGAGAATCATCATGGCTTCCCTTTCAAAGTGAGTACAAATGGAGGGAGAGGTAGTAAGTGGAGTTCTAGCTAAAGTCTACAGTGGTTCACTGGACAGAGAGACCTAACTTGTCCTTGAATGTATTATTGTGATAGATATTCTTGACAGCTGGATTAGTCTTTGCTTTGGATCCTTGGCCTATGGGGTAAGGGCTTATCACAGAGGAAAATACCAAGAGGAAGCCTAGAAACATCACCCTCTCGACCCCCTCACCTCTCAGATAAGATAGAAAATCAAATTCTGGGGTGGGATGGGTAGAGGATAGTGAATGACAGAGCGTGGTGGTCTCTATCATATATATGCATTGAGGTCACCAGTCTGGCTCCTAAAAAAAAAAAGATGGATTCTGGAGATTGACTGTAGGTTGCCGACTAGTATTCCAATTGCAGCTGCTCTGCTGAACTGGGTATTTTTGCTCAAACACATTAATACACCTTCAGGTGCATGGTAAGTGGTGTATTGAGAGATTGTACATGTATGTTTCTATCCTAATCAGGAAAAAGGAATAGAAAGGGTTCGTACTCACAAAGAATAACCAACAATCACAGTTTTGCCCCAAATTTAGGTTAACTCTCCAGCTCCATGTCATAATTTAATCCAAAGAGACCTGAATCATATGAACAACCCCTAGATCATCCTGATCTATGACATCAATTGTAACCTGCTGATCAGGAAGGAGGAGCAAAAGGCGGTTAATACATTAGAAACCTTGGTAAGACACTTGAGTTTCAGGGAACATCTGGGAAATAAACTTCTATAAAGATTCAGCAGCTTGCCATAGCAGCAAAATTTCAAGAGGTCCAGTGGTCTGAGAGATAACAGAACACCTTCAAATTCAGACAAATTCCTAGACCTTGAATACCCAACCACAAAGTAGGAAACATATTGCCTCTTAACTCTCTTAAGGTTCTGAGGGTAACTTACTCTTTGCTTAGGAATACTGATCTCGTCCATAAAATGCTGCTGTCTTCGACCAGAGTCAGAACAGATAGGGGATCTGAAATAGGTTCAGATCAAGGTGTAAGGAGCCTGTTGCTTAGGTTATATAAGACAGCAGACCCTATAAAAGTGGAAGTCTTGGTGGTGGAAAAAGATAGTGAGGAATTTATAGTAAGCCTCAGTGGGAGAATCACCATGCAGGCAACTCGGGTTCTGAAGCAAAACTATGCCATCTGCACTGGAGACTTATATGAAAAACAGCTCCTGGTGGACTGCTGGGCCCTGAAAAAGACAGAACACTTTACCATGGATCTGGTACCACCTCTCATGAGCTGTGTCCTGTTGGGTCCACTAAGTCACAAAGTCAGGCAGACCCAGCAGTAATCCATCATATGACAGAAACAGTCAACCAGGATCAAGCCCAAACAAGACTAAAGCACATTAATAAGACATGTTATCAAGCATCCAAGAATCCCCCATCACCCACCTCAGCTTACACTGGCCATGCGGCAGGAGAGAGGTCAAATACAAACAGCTGAAGGACTAGGAAAAAGCTTGAGCCTGATTTACAAATGTGTTGGATGGCTTTGTGATTGTATTTACAGATGACATGATAATCAGGATAGACACCATATGGTAAGGAAGACTGGTCATGGATTGATAATTGTTAAAGCTGTGTGATGAATACATGGGAATTTATTATACCATTCTCTTTCATTTTTATATGTTTGACATTTTCTGTAATTTAAAAAGAAGGCTTTTAAAATTATGTAAATGTGAAATAAAGGTGATGGTAAGTATGATGGGATATAAGAAAGTCCTCAGTAAAATTCCACAGTATTTAATCTCCAGTATTAAAAATAATTTCTTGGACTGGCATTCTATCTTTTTTCCATCATCAAGCCAATTATCCTACCAAGAAATTTACAGTAATGAATAGCAGTGGACTGGAATGTTGTGGTATTCAAAGGATTATTTTGTATGTAAGGGGTCGTTTTGTGCCTATCATATTGGCAAGAGGCCCACTGCTGAACTAAACTGTAAAAATGAATAATGTCTCTATGTTCAAAATTAAAAGCTCACAATATATGTATTGTCCTGTTACTACAAAATGTTCAATTTGCAATCCAGTGGGTTTTTTTTTTTTTTTTTTTTTACATCTTAGCAGAGCAAATCTCCCAATTATGCAGTCACATAAGTGGAATCATAGCATGTTAAAGTTCAAAGAAAATTGAAAGATCATTTACTCTAACTCTTGAATTTTACAAAAGAAGAAACAGGATCTTTTGAAGTTCCCAAGGTGTTATTGACTGAGCTGAGACTAAAATTCAAAACTTCTGCCTCTCAACCTAGTGCTTCGTCCACTACCCAACCTAAAATCATAATATGGGAGAATGTACCTTACGAATAAATCCAGCCTGCTAATGCAAACTCTCCAATGAATATTCAATAAAACTCTGAGCCCCCAAACTCCTTTTTAATAACTCCAGCTCCACTGTCATCCTGATAGATGGTGAAGGCCTTTTAAAGGGGACTTTGTTGTTGGTGTTATTAATCCTTGATTCTGCAAGATCTATCACAGTGCCTGACATACAGTAGGCAGTTAATAAGTGCCAACTGGAGAATAAAGGATGTGGCAGATCTATATGTCAACATTTGCAAAGCTTTATCTAAAAGCAAAATGATAGCACTTTTTGTCAGTAAGATGACAGAGGTGATGTGTTTCTAATATATAGACGTAATTAAGCTTGGAGCACTATTGTTGATGTGTGTTTGTTTTTCAAAAAGTAATCTACTCACTTCCAATAGTGCAGATCAGTATATGCAGTATGTGAAGTGACTCTTGATTTATGTAAGGCTTGTAAAATCCCAATATACAATTTTACTTAACAATTCAAGTAATGAAGAAAAATTGGCCATATTCCTAACAAAATATGAGGTTTATAGTTCATAATTATAATATATGCCAAAATCCCATCACTATTTCTCTGAAACAATTACAAAAAATTTTCAAGGGGATAACTATTTTTTAATTGCCAAAATATTAAAAAAAATTCCTGACTAAATTTATTTTCATGCCTGAAACAATCCAGGAAACATTCTAAAGACTTAATAATTAATTATAAAAACAAACTATCTTTTGTATTATATTTGTGAAGGGAATACCTTTTTTGCTCCTAAGCACAGTATCTCTAACAATGTAAGAAAGTTGAGTATGAATACTTTGAACTGAATCCAATAAAAACATTTTATTGCTCTGGTTAAATGAGTTACAGCAAATTAAGTAGCTGATTCTTGTGTTTATGAGGGCTTCTTAGTGCACCCTTGTGGTAAAGTAATAAATTACAAATGCAATCTTAAAAAATTTCTGTGCATAAAACCAGCCCTAAGAAAAGCAAGAAAGAGTCATGTGTTTAGTAACTTCAGGAAGCACTACCATCGTTCTACCTGGTCACAGAAAAAATGTTTGGTGTGATTTTTGCTTTGTGAAAGGTGATACAAGATAAATGATTGGAATTAGAGGGTTTAGGACAAAATGAAAATCTCAAATTAAGTTTGTAAGGGAGACTATTAGAAGAGATGTTGAATAATATCAACATATTGAACATGTATCAATGGATTCATTTACTCCAAAGTTGCTTGTTCAAACTGCTGTGCTCTATCATATAAAAAAATGGCATTTGGAAAATGCTTTCCAATTTCTCTTAATTTGTCAAATCTGTTCAAAACTCTTGCCTTGCCTTTTTTAGCTAACATGAAAAATGTTTGTCCAGTATAAAAATGGATGTTTTGCTATATCCAGTGAAAAACAACATGTTTTTTTCCAATTAGGTAAAAGAGCACCTGTTAGCCTTTAAAAATCAGAAAAATAAGACTTCATAAGTTGAAAGTATTTTTTCCTGTATTCCTTTTCACTTTATAACATTTTCTACAAATTTTTCAGCAAAACATTCTATTAACAGAATTTTAAAGTTTGAATCAATATGTGTCTGAAAATATGTGCTGACTTTTTTTGTCCAAGTCTTGCATAAAAAGCCTGAAATTCTTAATACTTCATTTTAGTTGTTAATTTTTTTTCTTTTCATTGAGATCTGCATTAGAAAACTCACTGTAAACTCACAGCTAATGGAGATGGGGTGCACTCTATGGGGGAAGGGCACACTTGTGGCCCTGGCTTGAAGGAGGCAAATGCATTTCATGTAACCAAAATGTTTGTACCCCCATAATATCCTGAATTTAAACAAAAAGAAAAAAGAAAAGTCACTGTCACAGTATGTTGCCAAAAGATATTACACTTTTAGTAGGAGCACATGGATTGAAATGAGAGACTGCTCTACGTTCTGGTCGACAAAAATGTAGCTCAAATTTGCATGAGCCTGAGGACTGTTTAAAACTATCTGATAAATGATTATGTTAAGCAAAGTTCACAAATGCCTACATAGGCTATGACTGAATTGTACATCAGGGAAATAGTCTAGGTAGAAACATTGGAAAACTGTTTAGGACCCTCCTTCCTGTCTGGCAGAACCTGCTTCCCGCTGGAAAGATTAAAAATCCCAGGTGTTTACTTATGCAGCCTCCCCTGTAGCTAGACCATTACATCGGTCATTGCTGTGGTTTCAGTGTTTGTCTTCTCTAAAACTCATGTTGAAATTTAATTGCCATTGCAACAGTATTAAGAGAGACGGCCTTTAAGAGGTGATTAGACCTTGAAGGCTCCGTCCTCATGGGCGGGATCGGTGCCATTATAAAAGTGTAAGTTCAGCTCCCTCTTGATCTCTCTTTGCCCTTCTGCCATGTGATGACGCAGCAAGAAGGCCCCTCAAGATGCTGGCACCTTGATATTAGACTTCCCAGCCTCTACGACTATGAGCTCATAAATTTTTGTTCATAATAAATTACCTAGTCTCAAGTATTCTTTTATAGTGGCACGAAACAGACTACGATGGGCACAATCCTAACCAGAGGAACCTGCTGAGATGGCTAGAAAAATTGTCCTCCCAGATAAAAAACGAGAAAGCTAATTTCTTCCTGCCTGCCTCAGACATTGTAATTTGAGGATATAATTCTTGACAATGTAACTGTTATCTTGTGGCCATGAGGCGAAATCCAAGAGAGTTACTGAAAAGCTGAACTGCTAAAACCATCTACCTCTGGAGTACATTAAACTACCTTTCTTTAGTTCACTTTTAGGCAGATATTCTGTAACTTGCAGCCTGATGCCTCTTAACATATACCCATTTTCAAGGAGTCTGTCACTACACAGTTCTTGCTAATTGTGGTGAAATGAAAGCTCAGTGCTGCCAAATTGCTCTATTTTTCCAGAGGATATAAAAACCAGGATTTGTATTTTATACTTCAATAAATAGATGTCAGCATCTAATATTTTAAAGCACCCTGTGGGGCAAACAAAAACATTTTCATGTTGCATCTAATCCTTGAACAGCAAATGTGAGATTGCTGAAAGAAATTAACCTTTAGAAAAGTATTAAAAATATATTTCTAAACATATGTACTTCACAATAAATAGAATTTATCTGAAATGCATGAGTTCACATAACAAGAAAGTTTGGTCTAAGACATTCCTACTTTCCCAATAAATTTTAGGAAACTCATAGCTAATTTAGACTCTTTTGTATCAAAGATAATTGCTTGCATAGGTAAACCAAGGCATCTGTATAAGAATATCAGTATATATCAGTTTATATTAGCAATATTTAATAGCAAAATCCTCAAAACAATTCAAAAGCACACTGGCAGACAAATGGATGAATAAATTAGTTTATATTCATAAAATTTGATGTTAAATCATGAATGAATAAAACCTTCATACAGCAATACAAATGAATATAAGCAATCCAAAATTAAGTAGAGGAGAGGGGATAGAGTTAGATGGCCAAACAGAAACCTCCAGTGATCGACCCTATGAATGAACACCTAATTCAACAACTACCCATGCAAGTAGTCACCTTCAGAAGAACCTAAAATCAGGAGAGTGATCTTACTACATGGTTTTAACATTATATCAAGGAAAGAGGCACTGAAGAGGGCAGAAAAGATAGTCTTGCTTTGCCTAGACCACCTCTTCCCCATCCCCTGACATTGCCCTACCAGTATGCCAAGTGGTGAGAGAATCTGTGTGCCCAGGGGAGGGAGAGTGAAGTGACTGTGGGACTTTGCACTGAAACTCAGGATCTCCCTGGCACAGGGGAACACAGCATACATAGGCAGAATTCTGCAGTGCCCATAGAGGGAGCATTTTGACCAGCCCCACCAGAGGGAAACCCTCTGCCCCAAAACCCATGTTCCCCCTAGCTCCACTACAGACAGGCAAAGAGCAGCCTGGGGACTGGAATAAATTCATAAGACAGTCAGGCCACAAGGGCTGCAGTCCTTGGGCAATTCCTATGGCTGTGCTGGCTTGAAGCCAGTGGACTTGGGGTACATGTGACCCAGTGAGACACCAGCAGCCATGGCCAAGCCAATGCCTGTGTCATTCTCCTTCAACTATAGGCAGTGTGGCTCAGGGAGAGTCTTCTTACACTTGAGGAAAGGAAAGAGAAGAATTCAGAGGACATTGTTTTATAACTTGAGTACCAGCTCAGCCACAATAAAATAAAGTACCAAGCAGACTCCTGAAGCCTGTAAGTCCAGGCCTTAGCTCCTGGAAGGCCCAACCTGGGCCAGAAGAAAACACGCTTCCCTGAAGGGAAGAACCCAGTCCTGGCAGGATTTGGCATCTGTGGACTAAAGAGCTCTTGGGCTTTGAATAAATATCAGAGAAAGCCAGGTAACAGTCACCACTGCACCACTGACTGGGTTTGGATGAAACTGGGTTGACTTCAGGTGTGACCTGGTACTATGCCCACGGCCATGAGGGAGTGCCCATGTCAATCCTCCCCCAACTCCACAGCAGCCCAGCACAGAGAGTGAGGAGAGAAGAGTGAGAGACTTTGCCTGGTAGTTCAGGGAATTATCCTGTATTTTACCCAAGCTCACCAAGGTGATACCACCAGAAGTCTGCAAGAGGCACAGCATTAACGGATTTGGGCAAACCCAGTGTTGATACAGCTGCAGTGACCAAAACAAGACCACAACACTCAATTCCCTGCGAATATGTGGAAAGCCTTCTCAAGAAAGACACATTCAAACAAGTCCAGACTGTGAAGATTAAAGTAAATATCAGGTCTTCAATGCACAGACATCAACAAACATCTCTTATACAAGCATCAAGAACATCCAGAAGACAGGACCTCACCAAATGAACTAAATAAGTTACCAGTGGCCAATCCTGGAGGGATGGAGATAGGTGACCTTTCAGACAAAGAATTCAGAATGGCTGTCCTGATGAAGTTCAGTGAATTTCAAGACAACACAGAGAAGGAATTCAGAAAACTATCAGAGATATTTAACAAAAAGATTGAAATAATTTTAAAAAATCAAGCAGAAATTCTAGAGCTTAAGAATCCAACTGACAAACAGAGAAATGTATCATTAGAGTCCTCAACAGCAGAGCTGGCCAAGCAGAAGAAAGAATTAGTGATCTTGAAGACAATCTATTTGAAAATACATAGTCAGAAGAGAAAAAAGAAAAAGGAATACATATGAATGAAGCTCACCTACAAGATCTAGAATAGCCTCAAAAGACCAAATCTAAGAGTTATTGGCCTTAAAGAGGAGGTAGAGAGAGAGATTTGTGTAGACATTTTATTCAAAGAAATAATGACAGAGAACTTTTCAAACCTAGAGAAAGATATGAATATTCGGGTAAAAGAAGGTTATAGAACACCAAGCAGATTTAACTCAAACAAGGCTACCTCAAGGCATTTAATAATCAAGTTTCCAAGGGTCACAGGTAAAGAAAAGGTCCTAAGGAAAGCAAGAAAAAAGAAAAAAAATAGCATGTAAAGGAGCTCCAATACATCTGGCAGCAGACTTCCCAGTGGAAACCTTACAGGCCAGGAGAGAATGGCATGACATATTCAAAGTGCTAAAGGAAACAACCTTAACCCTAAAATATTATATCCTGCAAAAATATCCTTCGAACAGGAAGGAGAAATAAAGACTTTCCCAGACAAACAAAAGCTGATAGAGTTCATCAGTACCAGACCTGTTCTACAAGAAATGCTAGAAGGAATTCTTCAAACGGAAAGAAAAGTAAGGTTAAGAGAAATAAGAAACCTTCTGAAGGTATACAACTCACTGGTATCAGTCAGGACACAAATACAGAATGCTCTACTGTTGTAATTGTGGTGCATCACATTAAGTGGGAGAAGTAAATTCAGAAAGTTAAAATGCTGCATAATATATTTTTATAAAATTTAAAATAATAAAACAAAATAATCTCTTTAAGGAAACATAGCTATGATGAAGTCATATTTTTTAAAAAGTAGAGAGTATCTATACGTAATCCAGAAAAATAGTGACTAGAAGTTAATGAAAGAGTAGGTCAGGAACAGAAAGGGGAAGAAAAAGATCATTAAATGTTCTAGTTTCTACACTTGGCGTTAGGTAACTGGTATTTGTTACAATATCACTTATAGACAAAAACAAATTAATAAATAAGATACACAAGAGCCACTGATGAGAGTATGTGATAAAATAAAGATAAATATTAATCCAGTTCTATAGCCCTACAGTATGAAGAAACAATAAGATAAAAAGGAAGGCAAATTTAGTTAACATATCATTTTCTGCAAAATATGAAAAAATATAATAGGTATATAATATAGTTAGGCAATGTAGATGCTCTAAAATTGTGCCTCTCTGAACCAGTAACTTGCCTTCTAGTGATCTAGTCACTTGTAGGTACATGAAATCAGAAACCACACATAGATTGTGTGTCCCCAAAATCAAGCACTGTGCTTCACGTACTTCAGTGCTTAATATATATTTTATGATAAATGGGTATGTAAAGTAAATATTAAACCCAGTCTGTATTCAAGAAGGCTGAAAAAATTAATATCAGAGAAAAAACTATTTTTTAAAAAACATTATGGTACACATACTTGTAAGTCATTTAACCAAAAAAAAAAAAAATTTCCTTTGAAACAAAAATTCAAAGTACAGTTTTATGTGAATAATTTAAAACATTATAGCTTTATGTGAGAATATTGTCTTGGGGACCTTCATGTGAAGTGTACAAATAAGATTTTCCCCTTTATTTCTATTCTTTAATTTTTTAAATTTTAAATGCCATCTTGTTTTACTAGTTAAATAATTTCTGCTTGGTAGTTTTTAATAGGGCTAGGAATTCTGCCAACCACCAGTCAAGACAAATAGCCTTTGCCTCATTAGAGAATCTGGTGTCATGAGAAAAAGCCAAGGCAAGAGGAATCTGGAACACAAGATAGCCCATGAATATTGGAAAGGATTTTAAGAAGACGCCAGCTGGCCTGGGGAAGGAGTAGAAGGACCTTTCCTGGAATAAAATTGAATGATTATACCAACCTTGAATTGGGCAAAATCTGGCACTAAAAGGAAAGACATGGAGAAAGTCCAGATGACTCAGTAGGAGTGATAAGAACAGGAAGCAGGCGGATAAACTCTACTGCCAACTTGACTTGTTGAAAACAAACATACTTTTAGCTATCTAGTTAAAAAAAGAAAGATCTTGGGATGATAAGCATGAATAACATGATTTTATTTAAAACTCATTTAGTTTTAAAAACATGTCACAAATATTCAGAATTAGTCTATTTTCCACTCTACTTTTTCTTCTCCAACCCCAAATAACAATATGCAAAGGAAAATATTTATGATTTGCCTGCTATGTAGTAGGTATTGAGTTAAACCTAGAGGAAGTGTACTTTAAGTGTTCTCCATTTAAAGATGAGTAGGAAATAATTAAGGATAAACAGGAGATAACAAGGAGAAAGGAAAAAAGATGCAGAAATAGCTAAAGATGTAAGGCCATACTGGTTTCCTTTGAAGAACTCCAAGTTCAGTGTGGCTAGAGTACAGGTTATGAAATGAAGACCTGAAAGATTTTGGATTGGAATTGAGACAAGATTTGGACAGAAAGCTTCTAAACCATATTAATCTTTTATTATTCAATAAATGTTATTCTTTGTGTTAAATGCTATGGGAAGCCCTGACATTTTTTAAACAGAGTTCTTTTTGATCAAGTATGTATTTTAGAAGAACCACTCTGACTGTAACAAAGGAAATGTACTAGAAGGGAGTGAAAATGGCAGAAGGGAGGAAAATGTGAGAAATATTTAAATGTCCAGGTAAGATAGAATGGCGGAAGATTTTCGCATAGCTATTACAGGAACTGAGTTCACCCTTCTACCTGGAACAAATAAAAAAGCAATTTTGAATCCTTTGACCAACATGTCCTCAATCCCACAACCCACTCCACTAGCCCCTCCCTCATAACCACTACTCTACTCTCTGTTTCCAGGAGTAACAAATTGATTTTTAAATATAAATACACAAATAGTAAATATTAATATAAAGGATGGAAAAATCAAAAGATAGGTGGAATGACTACATTAATATCAAAGTAGACTTCAAAGCAAAGAATATGACCTGGGTTAATGGAAGTCAATTCATAAATGATAAAAGAGTAAATTTATCAAGAGGACATCACAATACTAAACATTTATTCACCTAGTAATAGAGTTTCAAAATAAATGAAGTAAAAAGAATAGAATTGCAAGAGAAATAGACATATCAATAATTACACACGAAGATTTCAATACCACTCCCAATAATTTGCAGAGTAAATGGAGCGAAAATCAGTAAGAATATATTTAATAGAAGAATTGAGCAACACTATCAATGAACTTCATCTAATTGACATTTATGGAACACTTTAAACAGGAAATTAAACATCATTAGTCAAAAAAGAATACAAATCCTTTCAAGAATACACAGAACATATACCAAGATAGACTAATCTGGAAGATAAACAAATATTGATGAATTTAAATGGATAGAAGTCATCCAGCATGTAACCTTTTGAGGCTGCCCTTTTTCATTCAGCATTATGACCTTGAGATCCATGCAATTTGCTGTATCAATAGTTCACTGATTTTTATTGCAGAGTATTATCCCATTGTTTAGCTATGCCATCATTTGTTTAACCGTATCTATTAAAAGACATTTGGATAGTTTCCAGTTGTGGCTATAACAAATAAAGCTATTATAAACATTTATGTACAGGCTTTTGTGTATACATAAAATTTTATTTTTCTAGGATGAAAAACCAGGACTATGATCACTGGCTTGTGTGGTAAGTGCATAGTTAACTTTTATGAAAAACCGGGCTGATTTTCAGAGCATCTATATCATTTTACATTCCCACCCATAATGTATGAGAGATCCTGTTTTTTTACACCCATGACAGCATATTTTATTTTAGCAGTACTAATAGATGTGTACTGGCATCTCATTGTGGCTTTTAGTTTGCATTTCTCTAATTGCTAGTGATATCGAACATATTTCATTTATGCTTTTTATTTACCATTTGTATATCTGTTTAGGTAAAGTCAAGAAATTGCCTATTTTCTAATTAGATTACTTCTCTGACTATTGAGTTGAAAATTTATATTCTGGATTCAAATTTTTGTCATATATGTGATTTGCAAATATTAATATTTTTCTCCCAGTCAGTGGTTTTTATTTTATTCTCTTAACAGAGTTTTTGCAAAGCAAACATTTTACATTTTTATGAAGTCCAATTTATTTACTTTTTCTCTTGTGGATCATACTTTTGAAGTATGTTATGTTATGTCATGTTATGTCTAGAAGTCTTTGCTTAACTCTAGGTCATGAAAATTTTCTCCTACATTCTCTTCTAAATGCTTATAGCTTTATGCTTTAGATCTATTTTGAGCAAATTTTTGTATTAGGTTTTGGGCAAGGTTAGTTTTTTTCTTTTTCTTCTTTTTTTTTTTTAATATATTGGTTTTCAAATGTTCACAGACTGCTTCTTGAAAACACAATGCTTCCTCCATTGAATTGCATTAGTGCCATTGACAAAAAGCAGTTGGGCATATTCGTATACATTTATTTCTTTATATTTTAACATTGATCAATGTATCTGCGCTGCTGCAAATACCATATGGTTATAAAGTTTAGTGTGAATTCTTTAAATTTATTCTTCCTTCTCAAAATTGTTTTAGATATTATAGTTTCTTGGCCTTCCTGTATTTATTTCAAGGTACATTTCTCTATTTGTACACAAATACCTTCTTGGGAATTTGACAGGAACTGTGTTTAATCTACAGATTATTTTGGGAAGAATTAACATCTTTATTATGTTGAGCCTTACAATTTGTGAACTTGGTCTGTCTCTTTATTTATTTAGATCCTTATTTTTTATCATGGCTTTGAAGTTTTTAGCATACAAATTCTGTTCATGAATGTTAGATTTATACCTAAGTATTTCATATTTTTTGGAGTGGTTATAAATGGTACTATGTTTTAAATTTGGTGTTCAATAGTTTGTTGTTAGTGTAAAGAAATACAAATAATTTATATGTTGACTTTGTATCCTGTGAACTTGCTGAACCCATTAGTAGTTCTAGGAGGTTTTTTCAGGTTCCTTGTGGTTTTCTATACAGAAAATTATGTCTTTTCAAAATAGAGGCAGTTTTATTTCTTCCTTTCCAATCTGCATGCATTTTACTTCATTTTCTTAACTATTACACCATCAAGTTTTTTCAGTACTATGTTAAATAGATGGTGAGAGTGAACATCTGTCTCGGTCCATTTTTTTTGCTTATAACAGAATAATTAAAA
>CAUYRT010102474.1:0-21978 GCA_963574885.1 Lepilemur ruficaudatus
AAAAAAAAAAGAGTGAATGGGTAAGCTTCGTGGATAAAAGCTCGTCTGTTCAGAAGCAGGAGGTCAGAGTAACTACTGGCTCTGACACCTCAGATTCCACAATTCTCAAACATTTGAAGTGGGGGCCTCTACAAGAGGGATAAGGTTTCTACCGTGAGACTCCAGAGAGCAGAGTGAGGCTCAAAAAGGTAACATTCAGGGAAAGCTGACAGTGGCTCAGTGCAGAGCCCTTGGTGCACATGAGATGCCAAATACAACAGCAAGTGTCCCTCTCTGGAAGCATGCACACGGAGGCCGGCTGGCCAGGGTGGAGGTAGGAGAAAGTGGGTGGGAGGTTACCAAAGAAACCCTTATCTAAGAGTCCTTACATCCGCGAGATTCTGCAACAGTAGGATACTATAATGCTTTCAAATTCCACGCAGGAGTGTCTTTTTTCTTTAATTCACCTATACTTACGGGAAAAAGAGGATGCATTCATTTACCATTTGTCAGGAACATAGCAAAGCTTAAAAAAAATGTCTGTACATATTCCTGTGACATTTCAGAACCTCAGAAGGAAGGTTGTAGGTTAAAAGCACCATGAATCTCTGACTCTTGGGTTTAATGTTCTTCCAAACTGGGTAGTATGAGAATGAGTGAGAAGGAAGAAAGGCAAAAGGCACCTCCAGTGTGTTTATTACTGTCACTTTGGTATTACACATACAACACAGTCTCCCTGGGCTTCACAGTCAGCCTTGGCTCTGTCCCCAAGCATTGGCATGGGGAGTCTGTCTTTGTCGCATTAGGAAAGCACAGAAAGCCATGCAGAAAGAGGTTACTCTGGTGGGTGAGGACATGCTCTATGACAGCTCTGTCTTCTAATAATACTATTCCCTTCCACGTGCATTACTCCACAATACATAAGGTACTTCTTCATTCCATGTAGATTTCAAATTAACTCCATGAAAAAAAATTTCATTTTTAATTCATTCATTCACTCGCTAATTTACCCAATGTGTATCTATTGTGTTTTTACTCTGCTTATATTTATTACACTCCTACTGTATACTGGGCCGTGTTTTAGGAGGCCACCAAACTCACCCTCTTACCTTCATACTTGAGGAAACAGACACAGAGATTAAGTGACTGGTCCAAGGCTTCCAACTGGGGCATTACCCTCTAAGAACAATATTTACTTACTGTCCTGATTTGATAAAGATGAATAATTATATGTATTATTAGCATGAATAACGATAATTATAACTATCAATAGTACTTTACCGTTTACTAAGAACACATACACAATCAACCCTATGAAATGTGTAGGGCAATTATTCCTGTTTTAAAAATAAATACGCAGAGACTCAGGTTAATTAACAAGTCGTCGGTCACCCAGACAGTGAGGAGGAAGGGGGCTGCTCTGAGGATACACTTCATGTCCCTAAATGCATCTTCAGCACAGCACACTCTATATCAACAGTGTGTGTCTCCATTTTGAAATAATATCTTATTAATACATTCATTATTTAATTTGATCTTTACATAAGCCCAATGAGATAAAGAACATTATTATCCTCATTACAGAGCCGAGGAAACTGAGGCTCAGAAAGTTTAGGTAACTTGTACTAGATACATGACAGCAAGGGCTCAGGCCAGACTCAAACCCACATTTTCTGATTCCAACACTCAAGCTTTTTCATCACCCCCCACTGCTGACTACCCACCTAAAGCACCTCCCATGGCGAGATGGGAAGCTGCTGTTCTTGCCCATAGAGTAAGCAGCCCAGAAATTCCCTTTTCCTTCCTTCCGGGCATCCCAGCCAGAGGCCCAGAGTTCTTGGGGAGGCAGCACAGAGAGAAGCTCCTGCCTTGCTCAGTACTAGGCCAGCCACTTTGGGACCAAACCTTCAGGGAGCTGACACAATTTCAAATGTTCGCTGCCCTAATTGTGGGATGATTTGTCATCTTAGAGATAGAACTGTGGTGGTGGGGGTTGGCATTCAGCTTGTGCCTGTGCAAAGGAAAGGCCGGCAGGATGCCGCACTATCAGTTTACAGAAGAGGAACTTCCACCAAAGTCTATGATCAATTCCAAATGTTGGTTCAGAAAGAAGTAAGGAAGGAAATTGGGCACTTGTTGAGCACCTACTATGTGCCAGACGTGGTGCTAGCAAACACATCAAGTATGACATGGATTAGCTCATCTGATTATCACGACCACCCTGTGAGAGAAGGATAAATATTTGCAATTTGGAGGTGAGGAAGCTAAGGATAGAGTGTCTAGATATCCGAGACAGGTAGGGCAGGGCCTGGTCAAGGAAAAATTCCTGAGAAGTCACAGGAATTTTTCAGCCAGTAGCATGATATAGTTGCACTGTGTTCTAGAAAAATTGCCCTGCTGCTGTGACGTGAATTCATTTTAGAAGGCAAAGACCGGAGGCACAGGAGTCCGAAGTGTGTGTGTGAGATGCAGCGGACCCGTGGCCAGGACATACCCAGGGAGAAGTGGCTGGAGTCTGAGTCATCAGGACGCTGCATCTCTAGAAGACTGATTGGAGGCTGAGAAGTGGGACAGGAGTGAGGAGGATGGAAAGGTCACAGGCTGGCACGCAGATCTCTGGTCTGTGTGGCTAGATGGATGGAGCTGCCATCGGCTGACTTAGGAATGCAGGCTCCAGGGCACAGATGATGAGTGAAGCGTGAACAGGGTGTCAGGTGCCTGAGGGAGTTCCAGGTGGAGATGGCCAGCTTGCAGCTGGAATTCAGGGCCTGGAGCTCAGGAGGGAGCCTGGATTGCACAGAAGCCATCATATAGCTTTGGTGGCTGTAGCCTGGGGCATGGATGGAGCTGCTGTGAGAGGTGGGAGTGAGGAGCAGAACAGACCTCTGGGGACGCCAAGAACAAGAGCCTTTTTAGAGGATTAGCAAGAATGGTCGGAAGGGCAGGAAGAAACGAGGAGAATCTGCGTTTGCTTCTGAAGGATGAAGCCCTTTCCTGTAGCATATGCTTTAAGAAATGATGGGTGCTGCTGATGCAGTTCCGAAAACTCTATCTCTGATGTGATCTGTACTGTCCTGGAAGAACACACAGTGTGGATGTGGAAAGATCCAGAATCCATGTGGGAAGCAAATTGAAGAGGAACACTGTCTAGATCAAAGGAGAAAGGGGGAAGGTTGGCGCTCCCCGCTGCCGGGCTGCTAATGGAAGAGACTGCAGGGACTGTGGCTGTGGCTTCTCTCCACAAATTTATGCTGAGAAAGGCATGATGTCATCGCTTTCTGACATGGCATTGACCTTTGACACACAGGTGATGCCCACCAAACATGGAAGTAGCCTTAAAGCGTGACTCTTACCCTAAAGAATGAGCATGTGGGAATAATGCTCAGGACAAGGTAGGTTTTCCACAAGGCTTAAAATTCATGCAGGAGCTATGACTTTGCCAGCATAAAAACTGAGACAGGTGACTCCTCACCAGCCTACACTTCAAAAGTAGGAATGGCCGAGAAATTCACGGAATCCCACAGAATCACAGGATCTCAATGCTGGAAGAGACCCGGATTGTCATTTTTTAAATTGTTACTTGATACATTAATTCACTAATTCATTCACTCACTCTACAAATATTTACTGAACACTTATTATTTCCAAGCACTGTTCTAGGCATGGGGGACACAACAAAGAACAAAACCAACTGTAATTACCACCGTGGGGAAGCTTACATCTTACCAGGGAATATGCAAAACTAAAAAGGTAAATAATTAAAATATAGTATGTTAGATGGTGAGGACATTTCTGGAGAGTAGTGAAGCAGGATGAGGACAGGGAGGGCTGGACGAGGGAGGATGCTGCCATTTTCAATAAATTAATCATCATGAATTGTTTTTATAGTATCTCAGCAAATGGTCTTCCCTCCCTACATTTTTTTTCACACCCATTAGTTAATTTTATATGTATTAAAATCATGAGCAAGGCAAATGGCATCACAAAATCATCTAAGCTAATTTATTAAAGATTTATTTTGGGCTATAGTTCTGATTGGTTCACAAGGACTATCTTGTTTTATCTTCACACCAATATGAAGGTAGTTACTGTCATTATCCCATTTTACAAAATTTAAAACAACCACCAGCACATAAACCTAGAAGCACAAAACCCTAGCTCCCTCGTCCTGGACATGAAGTACAGCAGAGCCACCTGCCATCTATATGACCACAGGTGGGTGGCTTAACTTTCCCAAACCTCAGTTTCCTCCACATGCAAAGTGGGAGTAGCAAGACCTAGCTCACGGAGTTGCTGTGAGGATTAAAAGACGTATAGCTCTGATGGGGGAAGCCAAACCAGACAGATCTGTCTGATTCCAAAGCACAAACCTTTAAGCACAAGCCATTCTGACTCATTTTCTGAGACGAGGAAATTGCTAAGCAGGAGTGATTACAGTAAAGATAAGATTACAACATTGATATAATCATGCAAAATCTCCCAGACTCAGCAGGTTAGACCATCAATTTAGGAAAGAATAGTGATACCTTTCACAGTTCTCATGCCTTGAATTTCTGCCAGGGCTGAAACCAAAGGGAAAGCAAGACTGCGGTACATATAACATCAAATTTCCCCAGGTTTCCTATCCACTTTCCAGAATTGATTTCTTCCAAAGAGATAAGCTTGCATCCCTAGATATACATACAACCCCAGCCATGATAATAATCGCTCACACTTTTATAGTGCTTCTACAGTACAGCATGATCCAAGCACTTTACACATCATAACTCATCTACTCCTCACCAACAACCTTAATGTGCTAGTTACCATTATTATTATACCAACTTTATAATGGGGAAACAGAAGGCCAGTGAGGTCAAGTACCTAATCCATCACACCAGATCTAAGTACAACTGGCATTGGATCCCAGGAATCCCAATGTCAGAGTCCACACTCTTGGCACCTTTGCTCTACTCAACTAGCTGCATGACCCAAATCACCGCACTCTCTTCCATTACTCTGCCTCTACACATTCTGTGCTCTCTGTCTGGAATACTGTTCTTCCTCTCCCCTCTTTCTCCATCCTCACCTGATTAAATCCAGCTTTTCCCCTATGTCTCAGCTCTGCATCATCTCCCCTGGAAAGTCCGCTCTGACTCCAGCTGCCTCTAATCTCCAGAACGGATGCCCTCTCTTCTTCTCTGGGCTCATGGAGCACCACCCTGTGCTTACCCCTAACAGCACCTAAGTAGATAATCAAAATGTTCTGGAATTGCTCTCCACCACCACCCCTGCACTAGACTGTGACTTCCTTTAAGGCTAAGACTGTATCTGGTAGAATACCTGGAGCATAGTAGGTTCTCTGTAAATACTTGTTAAGTATATGGACAAGTGTCAACTGTATGAGATGTATTGATGATTGCAGCCCCAGTACACACACTTTCCTGGGTCCTTTGTTACAGATTTGGAAATTCCAACTAGGGAATTTTAAGGTAGGAAATTCAGGTAGGATTTGGGATGGGGTAGGGTAGCTGACTCGCCTAAATCAATGTGACTTTGTGATTTGTTTGGGAATACACACATAACCCAGGCTTGAGTCATTCAATGCAACCTATTACACCAGCCAGAGTAACCCAGGGTTGGCAACTACTGATAAAGGTATAATCCGACGAAGCTTGGAATTCAGTTCAGAAGATGAATGAACAGAAACGCTACTCCACTCCCTAAGGGAAGCATGAGGCATACAGCCCATGGCGATTGTATCTTGAGACCTCAGAGAGAGAAATTTGACTCCAGGAAAGGTAGATCAGAGAGATAAAAAGAATATATCCTGTGATATTCATGAGACAGAGTTCCAAAGCAACCTTGAATTCCCCCTTACTTCTGGACTTCTTAAATACATGATAAAATAAAACACATAAAATAAATTCCACTATTGTGTATGTCTCTTTGAGTTGGATTTTCTATTACTTGCAATCAAATGCATTCTAAATATTTTGCTATCCAGCTGACTTCAAAGGTTAGAGATGGGAGGAAGGGTACCACATGAAGTAATGATATGGGACAAAGCAAAAAACAGCGAAGTATAAAATATCATGAGAGATGTTACTGGAATTGTACCTAAAGTTTACTCTGTGGTCATTGGGGACCCACTGGTGGTTTTAGAGCAAAGGACAGCTACTCTCAGAGCTGTGGCTTAGAAATATAATTATATCTCACAAGGCTTCAACTGCTATTCTGTACATACATCCTTTTGTCTTTAGTTTTACAAGTTAATACTCATAATAATAATAATATCCCAGGATTTCCACTAGTCAGTAAAACATACACACGCACATACAAAAATGTATCTCTGAAGTGGAAAATGACATTCTCAGGGAATGTTCCAGAAAAAAAAAAAAATATATATATATATATATATATATATTTGAGAAACAGATGGCATCTCAAAGCCTCAAGTCTGTTGGCTTGTAACACCAAGGCAAGGAACTTTGTGCCAACAAGTAAACGTGTCTTCCCAGGAAAATGGCAAACCCCTCAATCACATGGATCCCAATGATACCACCAGCATGAAGTGTTTAGATTCCCCAGGGGAAAATAAGAAGAAAACTTTGCCACAGCAGTAACTAAAAGAAGATTGCAGTGTGAGGAGATAAGAGAAGGCAGCTAACACTCCCTGAACATCTGTCAGTGCCACGTAACTCGCTAGGTGCTCACTGTTTCTTGTCCCTAAGGAGCAGGAATGCAGACTCCAGCCTGCATGACTCCAAAGTGCACCATGTTATGGGAAGTTTTAAACCTTTTAAAGATGAATCACAAAGATGCCAGGAAAATACTCCTACTCCCAGAACTCAGCTCAAATACTGCCTCTTTTTGATCGGCTTCCGTAACTTTGCTCACCCTTTGGTTTGTTCCTTCTCTGGGTTCTGAAAGCACCATCAGCTTGCCCCAGTCGACTCAACACCCAAACACCTAGGAAACCAGGAGAATTTATCTTCTATGTATTTCTTTTAGTTAGGGTTTTTTGTTTATTTGCTTTTTTAATAGAAAACATTTCAAGGTGGATTAAGAAGAAAAGAGTGCATTGTAGTTATTAGACACTGTTTGAAAATATTCCAGGACCCCTCTTGCCACATGGTAGTTTTGTGCTTCTCTACCCCCTTGAAAGGTAAGCGGGGTCATGGGACTTTTTTGGCCAATGAAATTGTGGTCAGAAGCAATCTGCAACACTTGCAAGAGGAAGGTTTAGAGCCAGTGCACAATTCGCCACATTCACTTCCCTACCAAAGTTACTGTGGAAGCCCATGTCAAGGTGAACCTCTATTCATGAACAAGGATGACAAGAGCTCTGTAATAAGCACACAGGTTGACCCATGGAATGAGCAAAACCAGTGTATTACGAAACCACTGTGATTTGGGGGATGTTTGTTACTGCAGAATAAATTAGCTTGCCCTGACTGAGTTAGAAAAATTTGTTACAATGACACAGGAGTGTCCTTTGGAACCCAAGATCAGAAATGCAGCTGAACTTCAAGAATGTACTAGGACCAGGTCTATACAGATTCCCGACTCTGTCTCTCGCCTGTGTTCCCATCTCTGCCTGCTTCACTCTCTTTTCCTCCCTCCATCTCCAACTGCCTCTCCCTGTGTCTGCTTTTCTTTGTGAATCTGTTTCTCACCCTGCTCCTCCAGTCCACACAGGTAGAAAGTAGGGGGAAGATGTTTGTCCCACAGCTCACAGCTCTTAAACATGACTGTCACAAGTCCCTCTTCCTTTCCTCTCCTCTCTCTCTCTCTCACATACACACATTAACACATTACTTGGCCTCATTCCCAAATTACTAGAGAAGGGACACTGATCAGCCCAACTTAATACAGACGCCCACTCCAGTCCAATCAAATATGGCCAACGGATGAAAGAAAAGAAAATGGCTTTCAACGAGAGGGGCATATCTTGTCAAGAATCACAAATCAGTCTATGTCCCCTCTCCATCACCATCTTCAAATGACACCATCACTGATAGAGGCCCCCTTCCTGTAACGGCACTGGGAAGCTGAGAAGCCAGACACCAGGCCTGCCTCCCAGCCCACTTCCCCAGCACCAGGCTTCTATCATGTCATCTGTGCTCATGTCAAAGAAGAATAAGCACTGAGCTCTGGAATGCAGAGCTGGTGGGGACCTGAGACCTCACCAGGCTGGGGATCTGGGCTGGGCTCCAATCCTAGCAGGAAGCCATAGAGGGAACCAGGAACTGGGAGCAGGCCAGCTGGTCAGAGTGGATACACAGGGAGAGGTCAGTGAGCAAGCTGCAGCCTGGTGCTATTCATGGGGTGGAGTTGGGGTTTTCTTCCTGGGTCATCCTCACATCAGCAACTCACATTCTGACTTTGCTAGACCACTTTTCTAAGAACAGACAGCTCCTAATATTCCATCAGGCTCTGTCTTACTAGCTCAGGCCCTGCAAAGGCAGAGCCTTAAGGAGCAAGGATTGTCATTGCTGCTGAAATCTGGTGGGGCGGAGGCAGGCAGGGACTGATCTTACCCACACCCCTTCACTATAGGGAATAACAATAATTAATTACAATAACAATGATGATAATAATACCATCTGGGGGTCACTTGCCACTGGCCAGTCACGAGTACACTCATATGCTGGTCCAATCCATATTTAAAGAGGAGGAAACAAAGGCTAAAGGATTTGTCCAAGGCCATATAGCAAATAAGTCAAATTTTTGACTTATTTGAATTCACATTTGTCTGGTTCCCAAAGCTTTCTCCTACATGGTGGTATCACCTCAGTGGACAGAGGACCCACAGCAAGCCAGAATATGGCCTTGGAATTGACCAAATGGGCTCATTACTCCCTAGATGAGGAGGAAAGAGAAGGAAAGGGAGAAGTCAGGAAAATAATGAGAGTGAAGACAGAGACCTCGATGGACAGGAAGCGAGAAATAGCAGGAGGGAGAGAGATGCCAGGAGAACAAAGCTTGCCTTGACAATCTTAGGTAATTCGAACAGGTCTAGAAGGACAAGGATCACAGGCTGAGTAATTGTTCTTCTGACCTTAGCTCCCCAAAGATCAAAGGCTGCACCAGCAGCCTAATTGACTAAGCACCCTGCTATTCCTCAAAGCCAACTGCTCTTCCAGAAGGAGAAAAGGGAAAGGAGAAATCAGCAGCTTCCAAAGGCTGGGAACCACATCTGCCTTGTGCTGCTTCTGCGCCTGGGAATCCACACTGTCCTCTCAGTGCCCGGAGGCCACCTCAATTCTCAGAGGGCAGGGTGCCAGGAGTTGGCAATTATCGCTCCTGAAGTTCTGAGATAAGCAGCATGGGCTCTGAGCGAGGCTATGCTCGAGTCTGAGAGTTCAAACACATGGAGGCTCCATTTTTTCTCTTTGATGGCTCCGAGATCAGCAATTTACAACTGCCCATGGTCATGCCTGCCAGCCTTGGGGAAGAGAGAGGAGGACCCGAGACGATAAGCAGAGCTCAGGTGTCAGGAGACGTCCCTCTACCACCGGCCATCCAGCATCAGGTGCCTCCTCATGTGGGAGCTCAGACATCCCCTGCACCTCAGCTGCCCTTTTCAGGCTTTGGAGAGACACAGCATAAAGAAATCTTCCCCCTACTTTTGATCTTAATTCCTTAAAGAGCTACTGCCTGAGTTCCTAAATCCTTTCTTGTTTCGGAGGCTTGGGCTGAAAACTCCTCGATTAATTAGCTCAGAGACCTGACAGAAGTTTCTTAATATCACCATCCCTCAGTTTCCATATCAACAAAATGGGATATATATATATGTACCTCATGGTGTTAATGTGAGGATAAAATAGGTTACTATGGACATAAAGTGATTAGAACAGAGCCTGGCATTCAGCAAATGTGCAATGAAAGTTTCCAAGAAGAAAGCAGTTAAAGAGTTTCTTTACCTTGCCCTTCCCTGTGAGCCTGAAGTCCTAAGACTGTCAGCTCCCTGCAACCTCTGTCCCAACAGAACAGAAGGAAAGGGTCACTGGCAATAGGATGGGAAAGAAAAGGAAGAGAAAGAAAGGGAAGTGATATTTGTTGAGTATTAACGATATGCCAGACCCACGCTTGAGGCTTCCACATGTGTTTATTTTTAATATTAATAGATATCATGATAGCAACATTATTATGGTGAACACAATGCCAGAGCACTTCACGCAGAGCAAGTCCCATTAGAGGACATTAAATGCAAGTGCTCCTTAGTCCTGTTTTTTAAGCTGAAAAAACAGGTTGTGTGTGCTATCCCCGTTGCGCAGACGGAGCTGGGCTCAGGAAGGCTGGCAGACCAGCTTTTTGGTGCAGCGCTTCGAAGTGAGTCTTTGACTTCTCATTGGCACCACTGAAAGTGTGACCTCTGTTAGGGGTCAAGGCTTTCTGGAGAACAAGGTGATGAGGATAATTCACAGCTGTAAGAAGGGAGAGCAAGGCACCTCGTTCAAGGAGAGTTTCTCCGTTTATTTCCATCATCAGAGGATGTGGGCAGGTAGAGCACTAAAGTTCCTCAAGGTCCAAAGAAGGAGAAAATGGCTCAGAGAAGTCAAGTGGCTTGACCCAAGTCACAAAGCAGATGTAGGTTAGCTGGCTCTCTGAGGTGCCCCCATGGGACACCGTGGGTCTCACGGCCTGCTGTCATTGTAAGGACCCCCTCGGACATCACCTCCTCAGAGGACTCTTTCCGGACCACCCTAGCAGAAACCACACCCTCCATCACACTCTCCACATTCTGTACTGTATTTTCCATCATAGTGCTTGTTACCACTTAACCACCACATCATATAGTTATCTATTTTATTATCTGCCTACCCCACCAAACAGGTAAGCTTGAAGGGGCAGAGATATTTGTCTATTTTTCTCACTGCTATATTCCCAGCACTTAAAACAAAGCTCAGCATATGATCAGCAAGTAACATTGTTAAATGAATGAGTTAATTAATGAATTGATTAAACACACCATATTTTAATGGCCTTCTTGCTTTTCAAACCTCCCATTATTTAAAACCCCGATGAGGTCAGGGATTGGATTAGAAGTCTCTCGCACAGTGTTTGGTACATACCAGGTGCTTGACAATTGTTTCAAAATAAATGCATGAATGGGGTAGAACTAAGTTTTTAAGTCTTCTCCTACTTCTCTTGTCCAGGCACTGGAAATTTCACTGGAGAGGCTGAGTCTGGAGGAAGCTGTGCATAAATGTGGCTCAGCCAATGGGAAGAGGAGGGGAGATGTGTCCTGGGGCAGGTGTCTGGGAAATGCAGGGTCCTCCTGTTAAGAGGTACCCAACCCCTGACCACACTTCAGTGACTTAGTCAGTAGAGGCCCCAAATACATCTCTAGTGAATTTTACATCCTGGAACTGAAGGACTCTGGGACACAGGTGGTTCTCTCACCTTTTCAATAAAACTTTATGACTTAATCAGGATTCTGAGAGTGAGTTTGTTAATACAGAAAAGGTCTGTGACTTCAGAGGGTGTGAAAACTCTCTCTCATATCTTGACAACACATTTCTCCATCCAAGAGAGGAAAAATAAGCCCAGCCAGGTAAGCACCCGGAATAACAGATGTGTTTTTCCCAAGATTATGCCCAAGGGACAGAAAACAAAGATTTTTCTGGATGCAGATGTCCTAAAAACAGCAAGTTTATCCTGTAACCTTGCCAAGGCAATGCCCGCTGTTCTCAATGTTAAGCCAGAGTAAGAGAAAGAAGAATAATATTCAAAGAGTAAATCAATTGGAAGCTCCAATGTGACCAAGAACAGAAACATGAAGGTCCTCCACATGGAAGTAAACTATTAAATTTGGGCCATGCCTTTTCTCCTTACTGATGCAGAATTCTCGCAGAGCTAGTTTTATCTTAGAGGCTGCGAAACATGTGGGAAGGAATCAGAGGGGTCTGTGTTTGGATTGAGGCTTTGTCACTTATTTCATGACCACTGGCAAGTCAGTTAGCTGTTCTGATTTGAGGACTGTTGGAAAGGCAGACCTCACCTCAAAATATCTACTCATCCTGCCAAGGATGCTTCATACTATGCCATTAGCAATAAGTATTCCCTGTTCTTCAGGATTCCCACTCCCAGCATTCCTGGCTGATTCAGAAAACCTAGGAGACCAAACTCTAGCCATGTGTGAAGGACACTGAGCTAATAAATGGCAATGCATAGAATCAAGCTCGTATCTGCTTAGCTCCAAAGCCTGTGCGTTCATCACTACCCTTATTACCTTCTAAAGGGTGATCAAGAAAGCCAGTATCCACAGGCTGGGCCCAAATGAAATCAAGCTGAATACCTCACCTTAATTAAGACAGCAGCATAGTACAGGAAAAATAGGACTGATGTCAAGTTGGAATACCTGAACTCAATTCCTGGGCTTGAACACTTACAGGTTTGTACAACCCTAAAAAGACTGTTTATTTTACTTCACTGAACCTCAGTTTCCCTATACGAAAAATGGGATAATGCCTGTGTCAGTCAAGATAAGTTGTGATGTAGTAACAAATAGCACCAAAATGTTGGTGACTTAAACAATAAAAAAATATATATTTTTGCTTATGCTATGTGTCCCTCTCAGCTCATCGGGAGCCTCTTCTCTGCCTTAGCCTCACTCCAGAATCCAGGCTGATGGAGCAGCCTCTGATCGCCACACTTCTGGCCATGCTTGCAGAGGGAACAGAAAACCTGAGATGGCCTCATACCTGCACTTAAATGCCCAGGTTGAAGTTGACCTTGATTATTTCTGGATGCCCAAAACTCCTTGGAAAGAACTGGTTGCATGGTACTACTCCCAACCACTACAGACCAGGAATCATTCTCCTACCACGCTCCTAGAAGAATGGGGAACTAGGACCACTTGGTGAGTGGCATTGATGACTACCCTAGTTGCCCACCTTAGCTACCTCGAAGGGATGGCAGGAAGATTAAATGAGAAACTATGTAGAAGAATGTGGTAGTAGAATAAACTCTATATTTTTGAGCCTTGAAGAGTAGTGAATAACTCCCCATATCTTTTTTTCTTCTACTTAAACACACTTTCTTTTGAGACATCTGATTGATGGGGTCTTGCAAGTTTTTCAGCTGAGGTCAGATGCTTGCATTTCCAGCCAGTAGTTCAGGATGTAGTAAAAGAGTATATTTTTCACTATCACAAGACACTGAAACGGTAAAGCAAACTTTGAGCCCGTGAAAAAGTATCTACTACATGAGAAGGATCATAGAATTGTAGGACTTTAGATCTGCAAGAGATCTTGGCAGTCCTCATCCCATGTGCTCATATTTTCAAAAGAAAGAAAGAGAAGCCCAGAAAAGGGTCATGACTTGCCCACAGTCAGACAGCAAGACAGTAGCAGGAGGGCTGGGATCAGAGTCCAGGTCTCCTAACTCCCAGACACACTGTACTATAGATTCCTTTTCCATGGTTTTGCAACTGTGGAACGTGTATATCAAACCCAGACGGGCTTGTGGCTAATCTGTTTTTCCTTTACGTTGAGTCACTTAACTAGCGGGACACAAAAACCATTCCTCTGAAATCAAGCATGGAAAAAGAATGGGTTGTCTGTACCTAGTCTTTATCCAGTCTGCAAAAGTCTAACTCAATAAGCATTCCATGGCTTATTGACAGGGCATTCTAGGAAAACCAAGACAAAAAAGACAAAAATAAACAAAATTCCTGCCCTCAAAGAGCGTCCTGTCTAGTGAAGGAGAAGACAGGAGTACAAATTATAGCACAAAGATGGCTAAGTGAAAGGGACCCAGGGGTGCCGTGGGAGCCCAGAAGCAGGCATGGGGGTGGGAGAAAAGGTGGAGGGGAGAAGCATCAAGGGAAGCTTTCTGGAAGATGTTTCCCCTGAGCTGACCCTCAGAGGATGACAGGGTGGAGTGGGGAGACAGTCAAAAGAAGAGGAGGAGAAGGGCATTCCAGGCAGGAGAAGGCTGGGCAAATAACTGGAGACAGAAAACAGCACATGTCACTCAGAGGACGGCTGTGCCAGACAGCTGTGCAGAGGGAGTGGGACACAACAGAGAGGTAGGCAGGAGCCAGGCATTTGGACATTGTCGCTGAAAGCTGGGAGGAGCGGGGACCATTGCCACTATTGTGGCTAGACTGTAGACCGTGGGAAGATTGGCTTTCGAGGGGTTTGAAATTTACTCTTCTCTGGCAAAAACCAGTGAAGTGGCTTGGAGGAGAAAATGAACCCACTTCAAGAAAACTCTACATTGTGATTTTTGATAAGTGGTGTTCTTGGATGTCAATAAAACAGCACAAGACCCTGCTTCTTTCTCCTCAGCTCTGTGTATAGAGGTGCAAACATGCCTTTACATCTATCTTGTTTTCCTTCCAGCCCAGGTGTAAGGGGTAGAGGTATTTATGGTGAAAAAATAAAGTCACATCAGCTCATCCTTTTTTTCATGTTTCATTCTGTCTCCCTCTCCACCCTAATCATGGAAAATGCAAGCTCACCCTAAAGGACAAACAACGGATTTTATCTGCTCGATATGAAGGTGTTGGTACAGAGACCAGATATTTTCCTTGGGAGTCTCCCCACTGTCACCATGAGCTCCTGCAGCGTTCTGGTCCTTCTGCTTGCTCTCCTCTCCCTCAGCACTCTAGTCGTACGAAGGCCAGGCTGGTCTCACCGTCTGTTTTCCACCAGGCCGGCGGCGTGGGGGAGCTTAGTAAGTGTGACTAACGGACAGGACAAAGGACCAATGAATGAATGCTGCAGACAGGACAGAGTCTGTTTTCTATTTATGAACTTAGCCGTGTGAACGTTCTTACAGTAAAATCAACCTATGGTAACACCAAATCATGCACTTAATTAATCATGTGGTCAACAAACATGTGAATGCTCGTTCCGTGCCAGGTACCATTCTAGGCATCAGTAAACAAAAACAGACAAAGTTCTTGTGACATTTCTGTTCTAGAGAGGCAGCTGAGCTACAAGCAAATAGACAAAGTACAATGACAGGTGGGATAATTACTCTAATGAATACATTAAGCAACTTTAAGGGATTAGAGAGTAGCTGGTGGTGGCCAGGAAAAGTCTCCTTGAGGAGGTGGCATTTGAGCAGAGACCAGAATGAAGTGAGGAAGCAAGCCATGGAACAATATTTAAGCAGAACATTCTAGGGAGAGAGAACAGCAAGTGCAGGCCCTGGAGAAAGCTCTCTGCTTGCTGTGTTGTCCGGACAGCAAAAAGTTCCCTGTTTGCTATGCCAGAAAGGGGGGAAGCAGGAGAGAAAATGAGGTCAGAGATATCCAGGGGCCAGAGATGGGGCCTCCAAAATGTCTAATAAAACACACACACACACACACACACATATAAAAACTTAAATAGTCTTTTTAAAGCTTGACGTTTTAAAGCCTGGATTTCCTCATCTGTAAAATGGGGATATTTTTTGGTCCTCATGGATTGTTATGAGGGCCAAATGAGATGTTTCTGGTACAAAGTAAGCTTCAGTAAATGGTAGCATTATTATAGTTTTCAGTGTCTGTTTGCATTAGCAACCAGGTCCAGAGGCTTAAATGATGCTCAGGGATTACTTCCTCTGACTTTCTCCTCTGCTATGTCTGCAAGTGTTGCTGGGCACCATCGTCTCCTTTCTGTGGCCCTGTCTTCCTTTTTTGCTACAGGGAGGAAAGGAGACTGTACCAAGCTTGTTCAGAAACAATCCTGTTTTCAAAGGTGCACCGCTGAGGAGACAGCTGTAAGAAACGCTGCACAGTGGGCTGCAACAGAAGCTGTGTAGTCCCGATCTCTAAGCAAAACTGGAGCTGGAACTAGAACTGTTCTCTCACCTGAGAATGTGTGGCAGCATGGCACAACAGAAAAGCCTAGGCTTGGGTTTGCCAGAGACTCGGGTTCAAGACTGAGGTTCACCAGTGACTGGCCAGCGGGTCCCTGGGCAAGCCTCTTCTGCGGGTCTGAGCCTCAGTTCCCAGCTCTGTAAGATCGAGAAATCCCCACTTCGGAAGGGAAAAATGACATATACGTGTGCATATATATGTACATGCATATATACCAATTGCATAAACATAGGATTGTATAAGAAATGTGGAACAAATGGGAATACAAATGGCAATGGTTACTTTAGGAGGAGAAGCATATTGGAGAAATCACAAAGGCACAAAGGCCAGCATCACACAAGCAGGTTAATAACATAAGTACATTTTGTTACATGACTGTGAGATTGCCTTTGAAAGCAGATGGGTAGAATACCTTTGGGATTTTATATTAGGCACTTAACCAGGGCCTGTAAAATGAAAGAATGGTGTTTGATCAGGAGGAAAAAAATGATTCTCTTTTTTATAGGGGATGTTGGTTTGTGACATTGTCTCTTCCTAGGAGTGGTGAGACCCAGTGAAGACAGGGCAGATGGAGGAATCAGGTCTATATCCAACGCTCTTGTGGGATCTTGTTCTAGAATCCTCTAAATTAGAGGCTCCTTCTTATAAAATAATGCAAATACCATTTAGCTGCTGCCCTTTCATAGGTAAGAGATTCAATGGCTCCAGATAATCGTGATATTTTTATTTCTCTTAATTCAAAATACCATATAAAATCTCATATTTTGTAATAAATAAAATCCGTCTCCTTCTTTAAAAAGTGTTAAAAATCTCCCAGTAAAATGAAATAATTTCCCGCTAAAGGCTCCAATTCTTACCCACTTTTCCTATTGGGGTGCTGTTACATATTTCCAATAAAGTATTTAAATGTTTCTAATTAGACAGCAATACGGCATTGTTTTCCTAGTCTGCCCTGCATGGGGCAGAATCCTCACTTTCATTACGTTCCTTTTCAAACAGGGGGTCTGGGAGAGAAATTCATTAGCAGAGCCCTAGATTGCTGGGGCTGACCTCCCTGGAGAATGCCAGCGCCTGGAATCACATTCCCAGCTCAACACACAACCCCTTTAAAGGAAGTTTGTCATGACACACATACATTGTTGTTTAAAGAGTGTTTCTTAGTTTGAAGTGTCCTGTCTGCAGGCAGAGCTGGAATGATTTAGAGCACCCCTACTGAGATCCCCCGGCTCATACCCTGCCTCTTGCCTAGCTGTCGCTGAGCATGCAATCCCACTATTGGTGTAAGCGCCTGGGGAGAAGGACATCACCCAGCCACTTGACCTGATGTTTGGAAATCTTTTGAGGTATTTCCTTAACCACGATTCAAAGTTTTAAGCTTTTAAGGTTCTAACCACCTCCCCAACCCCGCCCCCAAGTCCTCCCTCTGGCCACTGTGCCCCAGCCATCGATACCATGTTTCCCCGCACCACGGAACTGCTCACCACTCTTAAATGTGGCAGGCATGAATTCTCACGCCTCTGTACTTTTGTTCCTGTTGTTCCCTCTGCTTACATTCTCTTTCTCTTTGTTCTCTGGCCAGCAAACTTCTATTTACCCTTCAAAGCCCAATAAAACATCTTCTCCATTCAAAATGATTTACACTTCTGACCCTTCCTCCTTTGTGCTCCGACAACACGTGGCATTAGCTCTTCCGTAGCTCTTCCCAGCAGAAATGGCCATTATATACCCTGAGGGTCCTTGTGGAACGGCTACTGGGGTGCAAAGAGCATGGGCTGTGCAATCTGACAGTCACCGGTTCAAATTCTGGCTTGATCACTTCCCGGCCATGTGACCTTTGGCAAAATGTCTACTTTTTCTAAGTCTCCATTCCCTCAAATATACAATGAAAACAATTGCACGGAGCCAATAATAATCCCTGTATAGCATGTCTGGGGTGAGAACTAAATATTACGGCATATGTAAGGTGTTTAGTAGAGAGAAGGTATTAGTAGAGAGAAGCTATTATTGTGTCCCAGCTCTGCAAAGAGGGCTCAGTAACTATGCTCTGAGCTTTAGTCTTCCCTAGAAGTTTCCTCTTAAAGGCAATTACTTTTAAAAGAGTAGCACTTTAAGAGAGAAAATTTACCATGAATCAATCAGAAACTGAAAATAAAGGATTATTACTGTTCCATTATTGCCTACATATTAATTCTCGTTCTATGCCTGTTAGGTCACTCTGCCAAACATGGGCTTTTAAAATAAGGCTCCAAAGGTGGGAAGACCTAAGGCTGGAGCAGTTTGATCTGATATTGGGGCTCACTGAATGCCCTTCTCATCCGTTGGGCAAATCAGCTGCGAATTAGGCATGATACTCCCACCCGGAGAAGAATCTAGAATTGAGTGGGAGGAACTTGAAGACCAGTGGATCTGAGAGCAGGATTTCAACCTATAGCAGAAGGGGAGGTTCACTCTCTCGGGAAGCACAACGGCATTTACCTGGGAACAGAAAGTTAGATGGAAAAAGGGAGAGAAAGATTAAGTAGGGAAGAAAGAGAAATTTGCACAAATGTGTTAAGGCCTAAGTGACAACATCCACGGACATTACGGCCTGGTCAAGCTCCTCAATGTTTGGCTCATTCATCCCTTCCTACATTCATCCATTCATTCGCTCAGGTCTTTATGGAACACCCACTGTGTTCCAGGTGAGGGACTAGAACATAAATAGGAATGAAGAATAATTCCTGCCTTCTTGGAGTTCACACTCTGCTGGGGAAGGCAACATACGACTAATTTTACTGTTTCTATAAACCATTGCCTCCACGGTTCTCCCAGCATGTGTAGTAAAGCTCTTTATGCAAATGTCAGCCTGGCATTACTATGCGAAGGAGATCCAGAGACAAGGCTGGGTTCTGCCCACACCGAAACCAAGGTTTAAAATAGGAGCAAACCGCACAGACGTCAAACTTGAGGATTCCAATCTCCCCCCGAGGGGAGGTTCTTAGTTGTGCGTTCCTCCCTCACCTCAGAAGATTAGGGTATTGTTTGAACAGAGCTTTGCCTTGAGATTTTTATGAAGAATATTTTGAAAGACATTGAGAAAATGAGCCATGGAATAGGGACATTTGGCTGCGAGGAATCCAGGTGGTAGAGAAAGATCCACATTTACTTGGAATCTGCTCAATCTGCCGTGTGCTAGGTATTGGGGCTACTCACCCGACTATTAAAAAACTTCATCTTCTAATGAACGCGATTGAATGAAATCTTTGGGGGGTGCTATTCATATCTTCTTTGACAGGACCCCCTTGGGAAACAGCCATTGGGAATGGGGAATGTCGAACACCCTCGACCTCATCTTAATTTAGAAAATAGGAAAGCCACAGGCACTCATTCTAGGAAAATGTGTGATTCTAGAATTATACTCTATCAGGTGTGATGGGAAATACTGTGAGCTGACTTTCTCAGTGGGGAGACAGTAGGTTGTTCACCTATTTGCTTATTTATTCACTCCATTCATTCAATAAATGTTTCCTGAGTACTGTCCAAGCCCAGTGCCTGGTATTGGGATATGATGTCAAATAAGACACAATCTTTGCACTCAAGGAACTCACAGGCTGGTGGAGGTGACCCTCACAGACATCAAGGCTGCAGTACAATGTGATACGTCATGAGAGAAGTTAGGAAAACAAGCTACAACGGAGCATGAGAGGCACTGTTTGTGAGATCAGGGGAGGTTTCCCTGCGAAGGAACCCTGGGCAAAGGAGAGGGCATTTCGGGCAGAGAGAAGAGAGACAGTGGTATTAGTAACTTGGCATTCAAGTACTTTATAAGCTGCAACTCAGCAAAATGGGGCAGAGGCCCCTTGCTCTATCTACTACCTACCAAAAATGCCATCGTTTTTGATTTGACCATAACTTGCGGATTTGTGAAAATCCACACCATCTTTCCCCACCATAAGAGGAAAAATACCAGCCCCAAGCTTAGTAGCAGAACTAGGCTTGGATCCTGGCTTTGCCTCTCTCTTACTGCGTAATTTTTTTGGGGAAAAGTTAATTTCTCTGAGCCTTAGCATCCTCTTCTGCAAAACAGAGCTCTAGCAGCCACTCTGCAGTGCTGTTGCAAGGGTTAAATGAGTTAATGCACCTACAAGTGCCTAGATCTGTGTCTGTAATGTGTTTACACATATGAGGCGTCTCCTGCCAGTACCGTTACGATCACCACTGCTGCTATTATAATCCTGAACAGAGATTAAGGTTTTAAGTTAACGTCTTTGACGGCAACTGTGTCTGGAAGGAGAGACGTATTGGAAGAAGGATTGCCCCTCAATAAAAAGGTTTTCAATGTTCTCTATTAGGAATCATGAGCAATCTGACCTTGTAAAAAATAAAATGGTCTGAATTCTTTACATCCTGGCATGGTTCCTAAAGGCAGCTCAAGTGATATTAGAGACAAAGAGAAACATTGCAGGGAAAGACAGCGGCCTTAATTTCCAAGGTGAGTGAGATGGATCGCCCCAGTGCCCAGCGGTAAACCTCTTACTATTTATGAAACTGAAATTACACCATTCCAATAAAAGCGAAAGTTAAAGCAGGGTGCACTCTACATAATGGCCTCTTGTTAGGCCTTCCTGATTACCTGGGCTCTGTTTTCATGAAAACCACCAGCACCCGGTGTTTCAGGGCCACCATCCGCCGGGGGCAGATAGGAACGGTTTATTTAGCCAAATGAAAATTTACACTTAAATAAAAAATACTAGTGGCATTTGGGCTGAAGAAACAATTACCTAGACTCAGCATCGCAGCTGCAAATTGCGTCGGCAGTAAAAGCAAGTCAGGGGCAGAGATTACACCACTGCTGCCTGACATCAAAGGCAGCCAGCCTTGTTTCTTCATCTGCAGTTTGAACACTATTTCTCTTTGGTCTCGGACACCAAGAACCCATGTGGGGGAGCCAGGGGAGAAGAGGAGGGGCCTGGGTTGATGTGTAACAACACCGCGGCCCGCCGAGGTTGTGTGGTTGAAATGCCAAGCAGGGTCAGGAAAACTCCATTTAAACAAGCAGCTGGAATCTAGAAAAAGAACCCAGAGGGAATGGTTGCATTCAATCACTCCATCAGCAAGTCTCTGGGGAGGGAGCCGCATGCCCACGCCGTGCTGGCCACAGGAGGGAAGGGCGCAGGCTGGGGAGAGGGGCTGCATGTGGCAGACTTAGAGACCTGGCTTCGAGTCCACTGTTGGTACTACTGCCTGCCCGCGGGATTCTGGACACATTAACGCCGTGCATCTTATTTTTCTCCTGTAGTCCTGCGGGCTCCTGTTCCCTTTTGCTTACTGCTCAACTCCTGCTGTGGTTTAAATTTGGTCTTTGAGATTTGAGCTCTAACTCTTCCCCATCTCCCTCGCTCCTGCCCTTAACCAAAACTCTATGACTTTCTTGGGATGGGCATCCAGTCCTACCCTCACCCCTTAGGCCCCGGTCCTAACCCTGAACCCTCATCAGGCCTAGAGCATCAGGCCACCCACTACTCACTGAGAGGGCCACTTCAGACAAGTGCCAAGTCCCCAGCTGGGCACACAGATGCTACACACACAGCCCAGCTCAGAGTCAGGTGGACAGACAGGCTAACGAGGAGGCAGTTCCTCTGGCAGAGGGGGCACGGAGAAAGGACACCTGGGGGCATGTCAGGGAAGACTTCCTGGAGGAGGTGACACTTGAGATATATTCTGAAGGATGAGTAGGAGTTCTCCAGGTAAGAGACCTGAATAGTTGAGTTGAATTAGTTGATTCAGTGCTATACTCATTTATTAACCCCGTGCTTCCTCCAAAGGTGCTCTTCCTCTATATCTCACACTCTGTGACACCCTCTCCATAGCCTCGGGCCTCAGTAGTTCCCATCCGTATTAGCAATTTCCAACCTGCTTCCCACAGGGATCCACAGACTCCTTACCCAACCCCGGCCCCCTCAGGAATTTTTAAAATAGGAGTGACAGAAGCTGCTCCGAGCCTCTCTCTCCCCACTATAAAGCAACTCTGTTTTGTTAAGAGTTGTATTCATTTACTCTTTTTTTTTTTTTTTGAAACAGAGTCTCACTCTGTTGCCCGCACTAGAGTGAGTGCCGTGGCGTCAGCCTAGCTCACAGCAACCTCAAACTCCTGGGCTCAAGTGATCCTTCTGCCTCAGTCTCCCGAGTAGCTGGGACTACAGGCATGCGCCACCATG